>PNEQ01066192.1:0-10238 GCA_003012365.1 Medauroidea extradentata | reverse complement strand
AAATGCTTAGCACAACATTAGCAGGATTGAAATATGAAGGAACTTGAATAAATAATGCAACCATAATTGAAAATTTCACAGGGCAGTGAAGCCAAGTAAGAAAGCTTCAAAATTGTTATTATACTATATTATTCAATAGGCTACACATAATATATCCATAAGTATAACCACAATCTTCAGACATAGAATTTACTTACAACACTAGAACACATTACATTCTCTCTGTTGCAAAGTTAGGGCGAGTTCATTGTAGGCATAGGTACAAACAAAGTTATATTAGATTATAAACAAAATGAAAGACAATAATAAATATATTGATTTTGTGGCAAAATTTGGAAATTAAACTAATCTACACATTCAGCTGGCTACCTAGTTAAAATAATTATTTAAAATGTAAACAAAACTTTATACTTATCCTTATGATTTTTATCAATATAAACAAAAGAAAAGTAAGTATTAGGCAAGGTATTTAAATTAAATAAATAATGAAAAATAACAACATAGGCAATTAATGAAAATATAAACATAAACACTGTAGTCTATACGCACTACAATATTGTCATGAAGTCAGACACTAATCAGTTTGTTCGGTAGAAAAGGCATTGTTAATACTAAAGTAAATATTAAATTATATGACCTCAGTTTGATGACAAGTAAATGTTGTATGTGGTTTTGTAAGTAATTCGAATAAAATAAAAAAAAAAGACATTTCACGTCCTCCTTCCCGATGTAATCTTGCAGCGTGGCCAGGGTAATATATGGCAGTAATTAAATGAGGCAACTGCCGTCGTATTCTATGGCTCACCAAAGTGTTACTTTCATAAATAAATACAGTCGACATAATTCGAAATATCCCATTCGTTCGACGCTGTACGTAAAAATGGTTACATTTAGCGCAGAGACGAAAATTCCTATTGCGATGAATACAACCCTCCGTCGTTCATCCCTCCAGGCACTACTCAGACGGCACCTCTGGTGTCTTCAGTGAAAGTCTTCCTAGCTGCACCTGCTGGTAATACAAGTCTGAATAACGGCATACGATCTTCAGACATTTGATTCTCTTGACATTGTGTCCAATTTATCTTATCTGTGGTCGCTGTAATGGTAAGCTGCATACTTCAAAATTCGATGGTCTCGGCGCGAACTGCACGCGATGCCTCTGTTGCCTCCGTATATAATCAGGAGCATAGGCGTTTACACCGTGCTGTGACCAATGGATCTACCATCGATGCATTTGATAAATTTTTAGCCAATATTTAACTCATGATAATTTAGAATTACGTAGACAGACCCATAATACGACCTCGTTAAGTACGCAAACTGGACATGCTATCCATTCGTCATGCCAAAAACCTTCATCATAGCACATCAAGGCACTGGAAACCACAAGCTCTTGCAGCGATAGTGAGACATATCTCTAGCGATGCACTTCTGTGAAATCACTTTTGCTTTCATCTATTGGTACATAGTAATACAGAAACATGAATGGTCCTTTAAATTAACTTACATGCAAAGTATTTTATAACACACTCCACTTATGTGCAGTGAAGGACGATATAATAAACCAATTAGTTTTTTTAATGCCGTCTATCAGAGCCGCAAAATTGTGTGTAGAACTGCAGTAAAATTAATGTCTTTTAACTGCAGTTTTTAAAATAAAGAAGTAGTAAGAAATATTATTTAAAACATTCTATTTTTCGAGTGGTTATTTGTCTTTTATCACACTTCGTAATATCAATTTATTGAGATGGAGAGCAGTCAAAACGCACTTAATTTAATCCCTTATTTTGAAATTAACAAAATTTCGTAACGGAATATTTTAAGAACCAAACCTTCACTTATTTTGTTTAATATAATTTTTGATAAAATTCATTTGATTCAATTGAGTGTAAAACAAACTTTTTTTAACTGGTATTGTTGGTTACCACCCTTAAATAGGAAGAAATTACATACGACATAAAAAAGTGTTAAAAATATTAATATTTTAAGCATGTATACTTTTTGGTGAAACATTTAACTTTTTTCCCCCACTCAAAGTGCTCTTCCTACTGTCAACAATACTGAAAGATAATATTTATATACGAATGATTCAGTGAGAAGACGTGGGGACGTTTACTTTATTACCACGTTTACTGCAGTTTTCCTAAATCATAATGTTTTTGAAAATCAATATAGAAAATATACAGATTGAAAATTTTAGATAACAGTTTTTGCCAAATTCATATGCAAAAAATACCATAGTAAGTGACGCATTTGTACAGCGTAATATCTTATGCTGCATTTAATAAGTTTCATAAGTCATTGATAAGAAACTTAATTACTCCTGCAAAATGCTTGCTCTTAAAAACTGTTTGGCATAGGATTTCCCTTGCTTAGTACAATCGTGTTAACTTACAAAAACTTGTAAAATTCTATAATGTCCTTAACATTATGCTATGTCCCTCGCCCTGTCAAGGTTACTTATATATCAGTCCGGTGTTTGATATGACTACATTAAAAAGGATCATTCTATTAGGATCATGTGAATATGCAATCACGTGAACAAAAATAAAAGGAATTTATCAGTTTTTATGAATCCTCAGTTTCCAGTCAATTTATTCCAACTTATTCTATCACATGTCTTGCCGTAAGGTAAAAAAAATAGTTCTTTGTACAAATTTTTCTATTTAGTTCTTTATCCATATTCTACCAATATGCTCAGTAAATATATTATTTTTCTGTCTAAAGTTAGACAGAAACAAAGTTATAAATGTGCAATACGTAACTCCTTCATGAATATTTTAATCAAAATGCATATGCATAAAAATATATGCATTTGTTCTGAACTTAAACAACAATAAGGTATCACACTTAAAAAAAGATACAGCATTCACGCAGGAATTATAAATTTAACTGCGAACATTTTAATTTAAGTATCAAAGCATACTGAAAAAAATTAGTAAAGATATTTTTTATCAACATTCATACTTATAGTTAAGAGAGATTTAGTGAGAGATTTTGGTCAGCACTGAACATCGAGGTCTTTAGCGCTGGTCAGTAGTGACGTGAGGTGAGTTTGGAGAAGCACCGGAATGAAAGGACGGGGGAAACATGATATCCCCGAGCAAACCCGCCGACCAACGGCACGATTCCCACTTGTGAAAATCCGGGGACCAACCCCGCCGGGAGTCGAATGCAGATCGCCTTGGTGGGAGGCGAATGGTCTGACCAATCTGCCACCGCGGCTCCTTCAAGTTGAGAGAGAAATTCGTTGATACATAATTGCAAACATGCATAGCACGAAGCGTTTCAAAATTAAGTTTCGAGAATAACGAAAATAAACAGTAATCATAGCCACATATGTGACACAATATAAGCATCTCTTATGCAAATCACTTGCGAAGTATCATTAATCATGTTTCCGCTTTTAAATTTTGTCCATAATAATGTTATAAGTAACTGGAAGCTAGACAAATGTTTCTATAAAATTCTACAAAATAATAATATACAAAATGTGTGCAAATTAATTTATTTGGAAGAGGTTACATGGAATATTTTTTTTATTTAAAGTACAATTTATCAATAATGGAAATTATAAAACAACATTTTTGTTGATAGTTTTGAACACAATTTAATTTTCCTGTGGTTAGATCAAATTGGCTAGTGCCTACAAGCGCGCACAATTAACGTCTTAAGCGCAAAGTGATATTGTAGGATACCTTTCATACCAATTAAAGCAAAAGTCTACAAAATTTATACAAAAAAACCTCATGCTTCAATTAGAAAAATTCTAATGAAAATAGTCTGATATATTTCGAACTGCTCATAGCACATGAAAGAATTTTTTCTCCAGTTTGGCCACACAGCGTGGTGCCGTCCTAGTTCCCCCACTGAACCCTCGCCGCACCCCCCGCGGTGTGATCGGAGCACCGACATTGCTCGGCCGACGTTTGGGAACAAAAAATCTTTCAAGGGATAACCACGTTCGCTACAGCTAGCCTACGTACCTCCTTCTGCCTCATGACAGCCTAATACCAGGATCTCCTGTGCCTGCTTGTAAAGACGTTTTTCGGGGGAAAATTATAAAAAAAATTTTTTTCATTCAACTGTCACAATCCTGCTACTGATGTGGAAACATGCGAGGGAACCAGACTGTACACAGGCCATCATTGGGCCTACAGCCGCCATTTTACTTCCTCGCCCTAACGCCCCCGAGCCGTAGAGGGGATAAGAAAAAAACTGTGGTACAACTGACGAGGGAGTGCAACTGACATAGAACCAAATCAATAAATTTCCTAACCTCAGAAAACTTAGAACCTGAAATGTACTACATCTAATTTTATTACATCTACACCTAACATTCCTGACTTATTTTCATGTTACATCTTCTGCAATGCTGCTGTCCATGTAATAAAATATATACACACTTTAAAACTGAAAGTTTATTAAATGTTTGCAAAATATTTCATCAAAAAGTATCAGTATTTGTTACACAGATTGTTAACTGAAATAGCCAATAGGAGAGAAGCAGATAAGATGTTGTTCAAAACTACACATGAAACCAGTTTACTTTGAACGAGAAGAGACTGCAATCTGAACTCGTTCGAAGCTCGTGTAGTCACTCCACAAAGCTGAACATGTTTAACTGAAGTAGTTCTGCATCTAGTGTGACTGCAGCCAACTAGTACTATGGTACTGGCGAATAACATGGGTTTGGGGGCCAGTGACGAAATAAGATTGTTTTGATTCAGGATAAACTGAACATTTTCGAAACTCTAGTTACACTTTTCCTTTCTGATATTTTAAGTTTAGTGACCCTTTTTGCGTTTTATGTAAAGAAAGCAATCTAAGTAACAATCAAAGTGATTATACTGTAACTAAAAGTAGGAGCAAGGATAAGTTCAAAGATGGGCAGCGATGTGGGTGAAGAAAAAATGGAGAAGGCAAGTGTGGGCTGGCAAGGACGAAGGGAACTTTTAGCAATCAGTATCATTGAACGAACAGGGGGTGGCACTCACTGAAGGAAAGGAGAAGTGTAGTAAGGCTGGTCAGGATGTACTAAATGGTGAATGGAGAGGGAGGCTGATGTTAGTTAGGCAGAATATAAACTAAGTCAGAGTATAAAGGGAGAAGAAATAATAAGACTATTCAGATGATAAGTGTAATGATGTTAATAACAACAACTAGCAATTGGGAAACAACATGGCAGTCTATGCCTAACTGGTCAGTGAGGAAATGTTTTGTTTTGATGAAATTTGGAAACAGTGAGGAGTTTTGAATGTTTATGGGGGACTTGGAATGTTTAGGAGGGGTTTGATAGGTGATTCAGGAAGAGGTTATAGCATGCTACCTAGTTGATTAATAGAAACTGAAATTATTAATATTTTTATTTGCCCCAAATTCAGTATGTGATTTTGCTTAAACTACCGAAGTCGTAAAACAATGCACAAGGAATTTTAGTCACTTATCTACATTTGCATATTAAAATTTACAGTTTCTAATAGGACTCTATAAGTAAGGCCTTAATTTGAAAAGCATCTTTTAAATTTTTTATCTAGTCATAAAACATACAGGGCATAAAATAACTACCCCTTCCCAGCAAAACAATATCAATAGTGCACGATGGCAAAAATGCAAAAAGAAAAATGTTGGTTATGTACGCATAGCTCGTGATTACTACATTTTAACGTAATATAAAGAGATTCTTTTTCGGTATTCAAGATAATATTCTTATGAATACATAGTATACAAGCTACCTGTCTGTATCAAATTCAATGCTATCATTGATTTCCTGAAGTAGCCGAAGTGTTGGTGCTTTGCTGATCCTGAAGCGCATCACAAATTCTTCGTCGTTCCACTCTTCGAAATTATCTGGGCGGTGTCTGACTGTTTTCGCCATTATTCTTCTAACAAGCAAAATCTCTAAAAACTCACCATCGGAATCACTGTCAACAATTCTCCGCCTCCTTCCAGCCATATTGCTATTTTCATTACACGAATCAGCAACCATCACAGAGTTTATTCGCCGAATAAGAGGCTATTGGCTCGTCTTAGCACCAAATAGTTTATTCCAAGAATAGGCAACCGAATATCACTATTCGGAAGTCGTAATACGCTCTTAGTTGCTATCCAGGAAATAAATTTTATTCGGGGCTTTATTCGGAGGTGGTAAAACAGGCCCTAAGCATGTAATTTATATAAAATAAGGCATTGTAAATGATGATTGCAGAAAGACAGGTCCTAATTTTTATTGTTTGCACTTCAAAAAAATTCGCAACACTGTTTATTAAAACTATAGTTTTATTTAATGTTACAGATATTTCACACAATGCTCTTAATTTGGAATTAGTATTTTTTATTCATGTTGCTTTCGGTAATTTACTTTGCAGGTAATTTATTCCCCACTTTGTGTACACACACACTTAAGTATTCACAAATACACTTATATTACACAATTTACCATGGCCTACACACTATTGTACATGTTTGTTTTGGTTGCTTTTGAAGTTTAGATGTGTATATTTATCAAACGCACTTGTAATTCATATATTACATATAATATGTGTGTGATTACATAAATATCTACAGCTAAAAAACGAGTGCCCCCGAAACATACATAGTTGATAATGCGTCAGGGCGTGGCGCATTGTTTACAAATTACGACCTAATTGTAAACATCCTGTTGCTAGTCAACTGGGGCTGAATACGAATGACGTCACAAACTGCCAGCCACAACGGCGCCAGCAGATCCGCCATGCTGAATGTTCACTTTCCCAGCCGCCAGGTGCGCTACATTCGCAGGTTCATGACGGTAAACGATGTTAACATAGGAGATACCGATCTATACCCGTTACTTATCTATGGGTCTGACACTAGGGCCCGTAATTATAAACATCCTCCGAAGGCTTGCTGGCAAGCCCCTGGTCTTTATTCACGCAGCAGTTCGCTGGCGGTCTTCCACCCTTCCTACAATATAGTTGTCTGCCGATGGATTGCCAGGAGATCGCCGGCTGAAAGGGAGTTGGATGGTTCTCCTTCATAAAATTTGGCAACACAGCCTCATTTTTAGCAGCGAGCATAGACTGAATTGCTAAAAGACCACTGTTATGAACACACCTAACTTTAAAAATAAAATCGTTTCGATTTTGTTTTCCTTGTCTGTAAACAATTTTGTTGTCTTTGTAGTGGGACACACGTGAGATATTCAAAGTAATTGAAGGAAGCCGCGGAAAATTTTGACTATGGAAGGTAAATATTCGACAGTGCGATACACTCCTAAAGAAAAAGCAATTTTTTGACCTGATAAAAAATACAAAAACATAACTACAAATAAGAAAACTGACTCCGTGTCCAACTACAACAAAAGTAAATGTGGAAGAAAATCACTGCAGAATGTAATGCTTGCGACGTATCGCGCAGAGAAGAACTGCAGTTGACAAGGGATCTTCCATGTCCCTAATATATATTTTGGATAGTCGCGCATGTCTTTGGTCATCTATTTATTCATAATAGTTGACAACTTCATCCATGTGCCGCATGAATTCGTTAAAATTCCTCGCCATTTTTCATAACTGGTCTCTACAGAACAGCTGGTGATTCGCCGAATGAGGTCTGGCCGTCATTCACCTGCAATTTCCCAAAAGTGGAAACTTTGTGGCGAATGATTGTTTGCCGACTATCCGCCGCTCTCTGAAAGAGTTCTATTATGTGCAAAACACCAGATTAGGGTGGAGGGAGATTGGTTGTACTTCGAAAGACGTTTATAATTACGGGCCTTGAAGTCTTTCATGAGACTAATAATTCAGTGCCATTAACTGTTGATATATATTTGCTGCCTACATAAATCACACCTACCATGGTTAACATTGAAATTGCAATTTATGTAGGCACAGCCTAGTCAAATTTATTGTAAAGTCCTTGTACGACTGTCATGTGTATGCACAACACACAAGTAAGCCTACTGAATTATTTATAAATTATGTATCCAGGGCCGCAACTAGAGTCTGTGTCACCCGGGGCAGATACGAATTGTGGCGCCCCCCTTTTTTTTGATTACGCATACCACTCCAATAAAATGTATGGGGAGGGGGTCCACGGGTCCTCCCAGGGAAAAAATTTGTATTTCAAAGTGCAAAATGGTGCAATTTAAGAATTTTTTCAGACCTAAACAATAATGAAGCCACTAATTAAATATAAATAATTTTTTAAAGTATTGGTTTCAATGAAATACACAATACCTTACCCAAACTTGGAGTCTTGGCTTTTCTATCTCAGTGTTATTTGAATTCTTGTTCAATAACTTACATAATTATTTTCGAATAATGTTTACTCATAGGGTAAAACATAATATGTATATAATAATATGTATCTCTGTAAATTGCTATAGACAGTAAATTTTTGTCAGGATGTATAGCTTATGATAAGCAGTTGCCATTTAATTTCAATCATTTACTCAAACAATCGTCTAAATACAATTATTGCGAGGCCTCAACAGCTGACGAGGGTGAAATGAAATCAATTGTTAATAACATAATATTGTTTCTTTTGATTCCTGAATGCGTAAGATGATTGTGATACCTAACACTTACAACAAAACACTGATGTGGCCATACGCTGCGAAAATATGTGTTTTCTGAAATGTAGATAATTTTCATCTTATCCGGTGCACCGCCACTTCCAAGCAGCCAATTCCACCCACTCTGTGTCTACTTTCTTCGTATAAAGAATTCACCCCACATTCGTTTGTTGTAAACAACTTCAGATTTTTGCTCCTCGTACTTTAAAATAAATATGATTTTATATTCTACGTTAGGCGTTCCTGGCATGAAAATTTAAAAACTAATTAGCAGTAACAAGTCTCAGTCGTAGAAATGACAGTGGAAGCGATTTCGGCACCCCCTACATCTTGGCGCCCGGGGCATGTGCCCCCCTTGCTCCCCCCTAGTTACGGCCCTGTGTATGACGATTTTACTATGAATCGCTAAACGAAAGCCATTACTCATATATAGGCCTACCTTATTACACGAGTTACAAAACTTATGTGGAATTCGGGAAGCAATTACGTAAATTACATCTAGTACGGCCGTGGTTGCGACAAATTGTGTAGGCCAACAGAAAATTGGCAAACACTACACTGACGTATCTCACTTGCATGATATAAATGCCGATTTTCAAAAAATAAAGCACTGAATTATGTCATTCTACCATACTATCATCTGAAACCCAGACATTAACGAACATTTCTTATTTTCAGCATACTTCAAAACACAACTTCGGCATATGCTTGTAAAACTCCGTGGCAATTTTCTTCTCACAAATATTATCCTTCACTTCTTACATAATTTTGCTTGTACGAGAAGTCTACACAATTTGAAATTACAAGAAACATAACCGAAACATTCTTTTCACACAAGAAACTAATTTCAAAATAGCACAAAGAAGGTTAAAAAATTAGCATGTGATATTTTCGTCGTCATACTTAACTGCAGTGTACGCCTTATCCAGAGCTTCAACCTCCCGATAAAATAGCAAGAAATGTATCCCTTAGTTAGGCCTACCTAGAGTTCGTAAGACGCAGTTTGTCATCTACCTAGAAGATAAAATTTACCCAGATGTTACCCAGAGGTGGTAAGACCGGCCCAAAGTCTTTTTCTGCAATATAAACAGTCATTGACATATGCATGTGCATAGACAAAACTCACTAAAGTCACTGAAAATAGTTCACTCTGTATGCAGAATATTGACTGAATATAAGTTATAATCTTCAACCTTCCTTGTTTTCCACCGAGGTGGGTGTAAATTCCACCATAGCCAGAAGGGTCTATTTTGAAGTGCTTTGTACATTAGAAAATGATCCAAACATAATAGAAAATTATTTTTTTGTGATTATGGGTGGTGCGAATGATGTGGCCCATAATGAAAGTGGTGAAGCAGTTCTAAGTCTCAAAAATAGTCTTGAAAACTGCCAAACAAGTAAGGATCACAAAAACATTATTGTTACTAGTATCCCCCACAGACATGACCTTGTAGAAAACTCGTGTGTTAACCTAGCCATAAATGACATGTATGAATCTGTTTGCAGCAACTATAAACATGTTAGCTATATTGATATTAATAGTCTCAGTAGGGATCTTCATACCAGACAGGGTCAACACTTAAACGAGAAAGGTAAACATGATGTGGCCACAAAACTCTGTGAGGAAATAACATCCAGAATAGCAAAAAAGAATAAGCAAACATTTCTAGACAAATGGTTAGCA
>PNEQ01066191.1:0-10239 GCA_003012365.1 Medauroidea extradentata | reverse complement strand
AAAAAAAAAAAAAAAAAAAAAAAAAAAAAAAAAAAAAAAAAAAAAAAAAAAAAAAAAAAAAAAAAAAAAAAAAAAAAAAAAAAAAAAAAAAAAAAAAAAAAAAAAAAAAAAAAAAAAAAAAAAAAAAAAAAAAAAAAAAAAAAAAAAAAAAAAAAAAAAAAAAAAAAAAAAAAAAAAAAAAAAAAAAAAAAAAAAATCAGAATATGTTTAATCGTTTAGGAGCTACGATGCGCCACAAACAGACACACAGATACACAGTCAGACACGTCAAGCTTATAACAACCCTCTTTTTGCGTCGGAGGATTAAAAATATGGAGGAAACAAGCAAATATTATACGTAGTATAAATACAAAAACGTGTAAAGAATGTGTCGTGGACGTCACATTTAGCAAAATATTAAACATGCATAAAATATGTATTTTATTTATTTCTGCCATATAACCCTGAACAGCATTACATGAGTTCAAGATCGTAGTGATCGACAAAACCTGGTCATGTTACTGAGGAAACCTACCCTACTGTAGCTCGTGAGCTTCTCTACACGTCCTTGGTAAATGTTGGCAGTTCTTTAGCCATTTACTGCTAACATATTACTGATGCCAGTCACAATGCGAGCTAAAATTTACCTTACGTACTGTGTACTGGACGTGTTTGCTTATTTTAGAGGCTCAAATACAAACTGTTTTACTGCATCAAACATGTGCAACACAAAAAATAAATTGTTGCTAGGGACACCCATTTTGTAAAATTTATTTCCATTTATATATTACAGCTTTCGTAAGTCCCCTTTTTATAAAATGGAAAACAACAAACTCACAAAGCTAAGTTTGTGTATGAGTCCTACTAGATACCTTGTTTTTATTTTCTTGATGAGGTAATTTATAGTTAGACTTAGTCACATAAACTTAATTTATTTTTATATAATTACGTGAATGCTTCTAAACAAAACCTATTTATAAAATTTATGAACTTGTTATTGATGATATTTAAACACAAAAGGAAAAAAAAATACAATCGTAAAAGAATACAATAAAATAAGAAAATAACAGTAATATAAGCACACAAAATTATGTGAAATACTGAACACCCTACTTAAAAATTCAAGCACCTCGTCATCAGTTAATTTATTTAATTATCGATCTATGCTGTATATACAGTATTCGTTTTTTTTTTTTTTTTGTGAAAAGATTTTTTCGACCACCTTGTTTTACATCTTCATTATTGGTAGCATATTATTTGTGGAATGACGTCTGTAACTTGACTGTGCCAACCAGAATGAGATTGCAGCTACACTAACTACTCGCCTGTGATTGGCTGGTAGAACCCCATCACTAGCCACTGAGTAGAGCAGAGCTACAAGTGTGCATGTTAGGCATTGAAACTAGCTGATGTTTTAAACATCAGGCTTTTAAAACTAAAGTTGGCCTTTCTGCTCGACAGCGAAGTCATTAGAGATGGCGAAACACTATTTTACACGATAGTAGGAACTGGGACAGGAATTGGCCGTGGCCTTTGTTAAGTGCAGCGATTTAGGGAAACCGTACGAAACCGAAATCAGGATGGCTGGAGCCACGAATCGAACCCGCGCCTTTCCGAATTAGACTTAAGTTTAGTTGCTAAAGTATACGAGGTTGTATTTTTGTTTTTAACGTTGTTTTGAAAAAGTGAGTTTTCAAGAAGCGGTAGTGGGTTCATGAGCTCACTTTTTTGCAGGTTTTTCAATGTTCTGATATTTAACTTGAGGTTGAAATAATAAGTGAATTTTCGTTTGTGACTTGTTAAAAGACAAAAATCATTCGCCAGAAATTGGAGTCAGGAGTGTTTGGCATTGAACACATGGCGTGATAACATTTATTACAACTTCTTATAAAACCATTCATATGTTTGTGAGCATATTGAACTATTGCTGTGTTGTATTATGAGTGTTTTTGCACGCAGTGCTACAGGTTGTCAGAGTGAAGAGGGGTAGTTATGACGTGGAATGTTCCTGTGATTGCCGTTTCCTGAATACAATTCTTGAGGAAATTATTACTGTAAGCATATCTTGGCTTTCTTAGTACTATAACTGATTTAAATCCGATAAATAATGAAGTTAATGAAATATAATTGTTGTGTTTCAGAATTTAACTTTAAAGTAATGAGATAAATTAATCAGATAGTCTAAATAGTAATATACTGTTTTTCCAACTGTAATTTTTTGTAGTGGTAAGTTAGGTCAACATGTTTTTACTAGCATGTTTTACATAAAACTTACCGATACTTTTCGCGTAGGACTAGATATTTGTTATCTATGACCAGACTTTTAAAACGTGTTATTTCAATGTGAAGGACAATATCTGTGGCAAGTCACCTATGGTATTTTTGTTAACTTGTTAGTTTTTTAATAATCGTGACAGTTCATTACTAAAACGTAAAAAAAAAAGTAGTTAAAAAGTTATGTATCGATTGCTTAGAATGAAAGCCCCGTAAATACAAAATATAAAATTTGGTTGAAAGAACCTAATGTTTTGACATTATTCAAAACTCCAATTTTGTACGTAAGAAATTAAAATTGTCTTATTTAAATAATAACGTTGGTTAGATTTAAAATTGCTGGTTACTTTTTTTCTTTAACTTTTGCAGTTAATGTCAGCGTTTGAGTTACGAGGTTTTCATTCTAAGCCATCGGTATGTTAAAGTAAGCGCTGTAATAAAATGCCTCGTTAACTTTTTTAATTTCGGCAAGAGTACGTGGTAGATAAATAAACGCTGAAAACGTCAGTTGATTTCTACGCTTTTTTCGAAGCCAATATGGATAAAATACTCAATGACAACTCTACATAATGGTATTTGCCAACTTTATGAGTAAATATTTATCCAGAATTATTAATCCGTTACGCGTGATCTCTTGCGCCGCAGTTAAATGCACGAGGTTCCGGTGTCAGAGATTGTGCCTCACAAGTTCGTAACACTGGAAACAATTTTGTTTAAACCGTTGGCTAAAACTATTGTCTAGGATTTATATTATTTAATTTTCGCAAATTGTCTTCAAGAAACCTACAGTTATAGAATAATTGTTTTAGCGTTGCATTATGTACCACGCCATCTTAAGGTGATCGACTATCTTGATCTTTTGCCAGTTTCCGAGGACCAGGAGCAATGAAACGATAAGGGTGACACTGACCAGCCGCACAGGTTGTCTCTCGTCCTTGAGTCTTGTTCGAAACTGTTATTTTGGGGATTTAGGGTTTAGGAATCTAAGGTGGATGGTTTCGAACATCAGATATCAGCGCTGTATGCGGTAAAGTCGGAAACTAGAGGTTTGATGAAATTTAAATTTTGTTTTGTTACTGCTCCCTTACCCCGGTTTTCGAAAAAAGCCACTTCTTAGCCCGGGTAGAGTAAAACTTTAACTCGTTACTTTCCCAAAGTGATCCGAGGAACTTATGTCGTCCAAAAAGTGAACCTAGCAATTTGTTTGCATTTAATTACTCTCAACCTAACTAATCTGTAATAATGTAGCGATGACAGAGATAGTCTATATACTCTAGCAGGCTAGTTTTCGTAAATATCTTTGGAATTAAATAATATTGTTTTTTTTTTTATAATGGCAGTGACTTATCTTTTAGTTATTCTCACCTTGGAATAAAAAATGTAATTAAAATACTACATTAGCAGTTTATTTTTTATTACAACAAATGAAATTTATTTTCAAAATAAATGGGTGTTAAAATACTGTTTACACATTATAAGGCTTGTCGTAACACCAGCAGACGATTTTACGGAGATATTTTGGGATTTCGTGTGCTACTGTGCCTCAGTAAATTTTAACCCTAAACCCCCAAATATTTAGGCCCAAAAATTGGTCGAGTTGGGTATTTAAATGGCAGTCTTGTACCTGATTAGAACACAGCTTTGGTAGGAAACACGCGACAGTCCGGCGCCCGCGACGTCAGCGCTTACGAGGCAGTGTTGCCGAAAAGAGATCCCACCACTGCTGCGTCAGTCCTAGCCGCCTCCACTCTCCTAGCAGCTCGAGTGTGCTGAATTACCTCAGTTATATTGCACTGTTCGTTTACATGCACTTTGCTGAGGTCTTCAGTCTTCTGAGTGCAGTGTTGCCAGCTTTGTTGGTTTCCAACTATGGATGTCCAGAAACAAACGCATAATAAGAACACGCGAAACCTGGGCTAAATTGGAGACGAAAATAAGTGACAAAATGTTGTACGACATTTTAACCACGCAATCTGGCAACACTGGACGGAGTTAATCCCCTCTTGCGCTCCACAAACCAGGTATTATTTCACGTATGTTACGTCAAGTAAACATATAATCATTAGAAATGATAGCTGGAAAACTTGACTGTTTGTTGGATTTCAACTCACGTTCAGCTTACCAGAAGATTACTGGCATTTAGCTTACACGTGGGCCTGTTGCCCTATTTGACTGAGCCAATAAGAATCCCACTATTGTAATATTTTATGCCTATTATTGGTCTGCAGACAGCTACGTTGTGTTAGACGTACATAACCTAGTTATATATGATGCAATAAACTACACTGTTTTCAAGGGTATGTTGGCACAAAACATTTTCACCATATATACCATCTCTTCTGATAATCTTATTTGGACTGTTCAGGATTTTATCTTGGACCGATAATATGCAGGTCAGACCAGTAGTAGTAAGATAAGTGAAAGAAGTAAGACGTATGTGGAGCGCAAGTGTGGACTAACTACAGTGCTATGGTGCCATATTGTACATATAAAATGTCATCGTACAACACTTTGCCACCAACATTTTCGTCTCCAATTAACCCAGTATTCGCGTGGTGCGCTTATTGTGTGTTTGGTTTCTGGACAACCTTTATAATATACACGCTCTGAAGAACCGTTTGTTTGATAAACGTAATAAATATGTTGTGTGTTCTGAAAAATAGTTTGGTTGGTAAACATATTTATATGTTGTGTGTTCTGAACAATTGTTTAGTTGGTATATACCTAATAAATATATTGTATGTTCTGAATAATAGTTGTGAGCGATCTGCAGTAGTTGCGAGACAACTTCCAGCACATAACAGTTAAGAATGTAGAATAAATATCTTCGCAAATGTAAGCGAGGGAAGATATTTTGACCACAACTTAACATCTAGGTATTTATTGAGGGGTGACGTTATGTGAGTACAGAGCAGCGCCGGAATAAAGGGGCAGATGAAACGACGGATCCCCGACATCGTCCGACACGATTCCCACGTACGAAAATCCAGAAGCCGACCCCTCCGGGAATCGAGCTCGGATCGCCTATGTGGGAGGCGAGAGGTCTGACACCACGACCACCGTAAGTGTGACGGGAAGAGATTCGCTCAACAGAATACGTCTACGACCGAGCCATAACGAGACACGTTCAATAAGGAACCTCCCAAATTTAAAAAAGTACGCAGTAACAATTAAAACGCAAGATAGGCGGCACTCAGAACAGTCCGTAGTAACCTTCGTGCAGCGACCTGTAACCTCCATGCAGCGACCATGCGAGGTGGCACAACGCTAACACGTTGGACTTGCATTCTGGAGGACCCGGTTTCGAACCCCGACCCCAGACATCCCGATTTCGGTTTGCCATGGTTTGAGATTAGAACTGATTGGTTTGTGGACATACGCCATTGCTCATGTTTTGCATTAAACACATACAAAAAATAGAAAGAAAACAATCCCAGAGGAATTATGTCAGTTCTGTCAGTCTCAGTTTGTTTTTTTCTCTCTCTATTTTGGTGTGTTTTATATTTATTTCTTCATGTTCATTTTCGTACTTTGTTATTCAACACAGGTTTTATCAGCAAAACATGAGCAATGGCGTATGTCCACAAACGAATAAATTCTAACTGTAAACTCTCGTTGCTACAAACATGTAAAAATCTTTCCATGATTTACCGAAATCACCCCAGGCTTATGCTGGTATGGTTCCTATATAAACGCCGTGGCCGACTCCTCTACCAGCTCCTGTCATTGCACCAAGTTGTGTGTCACCGTCTATAATGACCTCGCAGTCGATGAGACGTAAAGCCGGATTCACAACCACACTTAACTTACGTGCAAACACACGCCCGTACTAAGTATTAGAGATTGGATTCACAACAATATTTAATTTATACATGCGCGGAAAATGTTTATGTTACAACAAAATGTCGGAAATAGATTATCGTAATTTATTTTTAATTTTCGCAGAAAATTAAATAATTTATGGTCACAAGATAAATTATTTCTTAAAGTAAACTAATATTTAATTGATTCTTCGTTTGCACAAGCTGCATTCACAACCACCACTTAGCGTACGTACGAAGTAGAAAGTTGATCAACTCTATTACGTACGTACGCACACTACGCGAGGATGTGAATGCTAGCATCCACACTCTGTGTTTCTACTTTTACACGTACGTACGAGCATACGCTAAGTGGGGGTCGTGAATCCAGCTTAAGGGCACTGCCTACCGCGGAGCCCTGGCGGAGAAAGAATAGGGTTTTACATGTTAAATTATTTTCAATGACACTCGGTCACCTTTTGTGATATTCCTTTCGGACAAAATCCATTTTCTGCGCCGAGAAAAGGAGAACATTGCTACGTAAATAAAATTGCAGAAAAGAAATTATGAATAGCCGTTTTCGCGTGTTTTTGTGTGTAAAAATGGTGTTTTGCTCACAATTTTCAGGGTACTGAATAAAACTGACTATACGATCCATAGCAATGTACGCGGCGCCAAGAGGAACAAAAAAGTCAATGGTGGCATATATGTAACTTCAACCGTTACTGAGCCAGGCGGAAAATCATTTAACATGCAAAACCCTATGCTTGCTCCTGCCGTGGCTTCAAGGTAGGCAGCGCCCTTAAGGCCCACTTACCTTACCTTTTGCAGGGAGTAACCGACTTAGTAAGCTTCCTTCAATATAGCCGCCTCGCCAGTTTGCTTCTGTGTTTTCATACACTGCAGTATTTCATAGAGTAGTACGGAAGTGTGTCATATACATCATCGTAAATGTCGCTTGTGTTTAGGAGTCATTTTTGCAGGGAAGACAGATGACAATTGAGCGTCGTGCTGTTAAGACAAGTGAGACAAGTGTTGAGCAAACAGTAGTCGACTTTATAGCCCGCGCACTTCCGTGTTCCGATCTCGCTCGCTGCTGTTCAATAGCTGGCAAATTACTGTATATAGGTGGTTCACTTTAAACTGAGCACCTTCCAACACTTATAATAATTAGGGTCCCTGTTTTTTCGCGAAAAGAATTTTGCCCCAGTTTGTTTCAGTGCCTTACGTGCACATCTGCAATTCTGCTTCATGGTTATTGGCAGCGTGTCTATGTGAAGAGCAGTATCTCATTTGACTGAGCCAGTTACAAAATCGTTCCTACACCACCACATATCTGTGATTTACCGGTAGAAGCCCAAGGCTCATGACAGTTAAAATATCCAATCACTGACCACAAGCAGAACTGCAGATGTGCACGTAAGGCACGGAAACAAAGTGAAGCAAAATTATTTCCGCGAAAAACAAGGGTCCCTAGTAATAATCAATAAAATGCATTTACTGGTACTACAGAAATAAAGTTTTGAGAGTTGTGAAATGTTTACACTACATTCTAAATCAGAATGAGTGAATATTCACTGATTCACGTCGATGGATGGAGCAGTTTCAACAAATTGAACCAGTGAGAAACCACTGTGAAATCGATCACTATTCACAGATTCTAATAAAAATCGCCAACATTTCACAAGTTAATTAGTGAATGTCGACAGATTTTTCAGTAATTTTTCACTGATTCAATGCGTGAAAACTGTTTTGGAAAACAACAGGGAAAAACTGTGAATATTTACTTATTAAACAGTGACTATTTTCACTTATTCAAATTGTTGAAACTGATCAATCCATCAGCATGAATCAGTGAATATTTACGCATTCAGATTTAAAGTGCAGAAAACAGTAAGCAGCGATCAGTTCATTCTGAATAGCCTATATCTGCAACTACATTAGAATATCGCTTTTATCGAAAGCCAACGGATTGAACTGCAGATGGTAGGTTATATTATTCTCCTCTGTGTGGGAACAATAGTTTTTTTTTTTACTGTTCTGGATGGAAAATAGACTAAAATTTTTTTAAATAAAGAGTTATGGGTTGGTAAAGAGCTTTGGCGTCAAAGAATTTACTCCAGAAATACGCTATGCGGGAAAATATTTTGGAAAAACTGTTGTCTAAGTTAATTTTTTTGGCGTATTTACTTCGAGAAACATACAATTTAAAAACAAATACCTTCAGCCTTGAATTATGTATCATACTTCATACATGAGCAATATCCGCTATCGTCAGTAACAGGTACTGCCCTTCCCCGAAACTGTAGGAATTTTCCGCTTTATTTTGTAGAACGGACTATGATAACATCCTTTTGTCCTTCGCACAGACCGGCCCTAGTCCCGACGAGGTAGCGATAGAGCAGGTCCACATCTCGACGAGGAAGAAGAAGGAAAACAGCAGATTGCAAGACTGAGACTGGTACCGCCGTCTCCGAGATACGTGCTCTCAGCTCGGTTCAGTTTTAACTGTCTTTTGTCTCACTCGGCGAGTGTAAACAACCGACTGTCGTGCCCACGCGGCACGTGACGATATGCGCGTGCAGTTGCCACACATATCGTAACTGTGCAGTTACGATCCTCAGATATTCACGCTACAAATAGTAACGATAATAATAATTCGCTGCTAGTTTAGTGTTTCTGTGGAACTTTGTTTAGGCGTGGGACATCCTGCTACTATCGTGGACTGAAGGGCATTGGTGCATGGAGTTGTTTTACGCGTTGGCGTCTCAAGGCGCGAGGCAGCAATAAGCGGCATCAGACGCGCGCGTCTAGTGTTATGTTTCTCCTATGTGCAAGACGTTAAGGGCGCGGTCTGCCGCAATTTTCATCACCATTTTTTATTTTTTTATTTGTACCAGATATATTTTTTCTTATTTTAGACACAAAATGTGACTAAATTCAGCTCTTATGAAATTTTTTTATCTCTTATAGTTTTCGCGTAATGTCTTGTTAAAGTCATATTTTGCATGTTTCCGTTTTAACGACTACACTAAAACCAACTGACATACCAAACTAAAAAAAATCACAGTGGATAAAGACATTGCAGGCTACAATGCTATGCTCATAAAAATAAAGAATAAAAATTATTTGTATTTTTAAAAAATGCTGAAACTGAAAATAAAAAATTTTAAAAAATTCAAAACAATTTTTTAAAATACATACAATTATTATTCTTTATTTTTATGAGCATGACATTGTAGCCTGTAATGTCTTTATCCACTATGATTTTTGAGTTTGGTATGTCAGTTGGTTTTAGTATACTGTAGTCGTTAAAATGGAAACAATCAAAATATTACTTTAACAAGCCATTACGCGAAAACTGTCAGAGAGCCAAATTTAGTCACATTTTGTGTCTAAAATAAGAAAAAAAAAAATATCTGGTACAAATAAAAAATAAAAAAATGGCGATGAAAATTGTGGTAGCCGCGCCCTTAAGGACTCTGCCTACCTCAGAGCTCCGGCGGCAGTAAGGATAGGGCGTTACAGGTTAAATTACATTCCTAAATATCTCAGTCACTTTCAAACCTACATATATTCCACCACTAACTTTTTTGTTCAGTACGATACGGCCCACACTGCTACGGAATCTTTTAACAAGTTATATCAATACCCTGAAAACTATGATCAAATAAGTGTTTTCGTGCCGATTAAATACTCGAATCCCCGTACTCATAAAATTATTTTCGCGTTTTCGTTTACGAAGCAGTATTCTCCTCTTCTCAATGCAGAAAATGGTTTCTATCCGAAAGCGATATCTCAAAGGGTGACAGAGCTACACGGAATTTAGTTGAAGATGTAAAACCCTATTCTTGCTCCCACCGCGCTCCGAGGTAGGCAGAAGCCTTAAGGTTGTTCAAGTGGGGGAAAAAACATAATTTTATATTTGTATGAAAGAGTGTTAGTTTTGTACGCATTACTTGAGAGAACATTAATATCTAACGGAAGAAAATTAGCTCATCTAGTTTTCCCGTAATGGCACTTCAAAGTCAAAATTTGCGTATTTTTACTTCATACAAAACTTGAAAACCAGTTAACATAATGAAATGAAAAAAATTATATCAAAACTACGCGTTACTGTCTATGGCCTGTAGCATTTAAAACCCGTTACAAAAAATGTTTATGTTAAATAAAAAATTTCAAAATT
>PNEQ01066190.1:0-10238 GCA_003012365.1 Medauroidea extradentata | reverse complement strand
TCATGGCGACTGCAGCGCCGCCTAGCAGACGACGGAGAAAACAATGTGCGACACAAGTGCCGCCTAGCAGCCAATGTTGGAATCATGACGTCACGGGCAGACGAAAATAAGTGACAGTCGAAAAAAATGTGACGTCACAAGCAGACGACGTAAACAAACATGGCGGCTGCGTAGCAGATGACGTAAAACAAGTGAGAGTTGAAAAAAAAAAAAACAAATTTGAAAATCAAAAGTCAAATTTGGAAAATCCAAAAACAACATGGCGGATGTGATGACATCCAAGATGGCGGACATTACGTAATTCAAGATGGCGGACAGTGACGTATCCAAGATGGAGGACAGTGACGTCACGGCAGCCATGTTGATTGCGTCATCAGCTGCTCCTCTGCTCCTCAGCCTGCAGCCTGTGCGCCCGCAGCCCCCTTTTCCTACTACTGCTGTCTTAACATTTATCTGAACTTCCTGTTCTGTATATCTGTATTTATAATTTGAAATGTGTAATGCACTTGGCGGACAAGTGTGTTTGTTTTATTTGAACGAATCTATTCTTATATAAAAGAGTTCGCTGCAAGTTGCTAATATGTTGGCTAATATAGGTATATGCACACACGGGATGTCGAGAAACGGCAACATTTTACGTGTGTACAATTTGGCAGCAACTTACGGAGAAAGTCCACTGTTTTGCTTCTCGACGTATTACTTTATGTGTATTACGTCAAGTAAACGTGGAATGATTAGACACACTACAAAATCGCTAAAATGTTTAGCATAGTCTCCAATAAACTATAGTATATTAACCGTGACACGTGTGAACAGTTGTGTGGCGAATCACACACGCTGTGTGTTCGAGCTGTATAACTGGGCCTGTTAAAGAGAGAAACAATGATTCAAATAAACGATAGCCAATATAGATACAAAACATTCAGTGTTACATAAAGCAAGTTGCAACCTAGCAAATAGTCAACTATTCCAGCGATTTTCAAGTGTCTCTAGGAATTATGTTTGGACTGCTCGGGATTTCAACCTGCGTCCATAGTATTATGTTAAGAACATTAGTAGTCTACTAAGATTACTATAAGACATATGTGTAGCGCAAGAATGGAGCTAATCCGTGCTATGTTGCTACAATATGCACGTGAATTGTCATAACGTGTGTTCACAATTGATAACATAACAGTAAGCATAGAACATAGGTCGATCGCACAAGAACTAACCTCTATGTATTCTTACCTTCTGATTCAGAACACCAAAAAAGTGGTCGTGTGCATAGATATGCTGACATAGGAATTGGTAATATTTCGTTTACTGTGTGAATGCACAGGACAGCAGCCAATCACTGCAAATGAGTTTGTGAATGTCCACCATGTTTGTTTAAACTCCAAACATATGCAAGAATGTCTAAGCTAGAATAAAAAGTTTTAACTTTTAAAACTATGTTTCTGTATATTGTAAATATGTTTTACACTGTGCAGTTCATAGGAACTTTGTTTCTATGTATCCTGTTATCTCCAGATACGATTTCACTTCAAATATCTTTGGAGGGCGGTAAGAAGGGCATAAGTCATGTAAAAATATAATGGCACTTGTGTAATTCTTCCTGTTTAGTGAAAGTGGTGCGAAGACGTGTTTATATAACGAGAATTGTGCCCTATTGAACACCTGCCAATAGCTGTAAGAAAAACACAAGTCTCAATGGGTAATAATTTGACTTATGTCCTTACCGCCCTCTGAAGAAATGTTTCAATGGCCTTAGGTTGACTTTTGTACAACAAGGAATATGTCTGATTCGCGGGAAAAATGCTATTGGCTAAACATAACATTAAGAATCCAATTGTTTTTTAATTGTGAACCAACCTATATTTTGCCACTAACAATTTCACCCGCAATTTAGGCCAGCATTCACGTTGTATGCTTACAATACGGCCGATTCTGAACGTCCTGTGATATGGAATGAGCGTAAGTTATGTTGCCAGTTAATACGGATCGCAGACTAAACTACAAAAATGTAACAGAAAAACGAAGATGGAAATGTAGCGATAGACGCGAGGAGTGCATATGCGAGAAGTCATGTTATAAATAAGCTGTGTTCCTGGACCGCTAGGCGACTGCCGTTTAGGTTACTAAACCGACCATGCGTCCAGTTTTAGTGTGTAAAATTAGGGAATTTAGGGTTGAAATTTACTGCGGCTAAGTAGCACACTAAACGTCCAAATATCTCCGTGAAGTCTTCTGTTGGTGCTTACTTCAGCTTTATTGTCACGTATCTCAACTGAAACTTAAATTACATATGTATTTCAAGGAGAGAATAAATAAAAATCGGTTCCTTCTACAGTAAGGAAATATATTATATATTTTCAACGTAAGTTACAAAACTAACTAGCTAGACTTTTCTGTAACTTGTCCAGGTTCGATTGGTCACTACAATTTATTTAGGTTGTGAACAAATAAATATGATTAAATCTAGGGTCACTTTTAAGGGCTTGGGCCCGAGATTCTCGGCTTTCGAGAGAATTATTACTTTTTAATGCATACAAGAGTCGATATCGTAAAATCGCTTCGTAACTTTTTTACGAATTGGTTTTACTATGCAATGTAATTTTTCGAGACAAACTGTATGATGAGTAGAGCCAACTGATAAGTTAAAAGGAAATTTAGTTAATTAACTAATTAGATTTTATTTTGCAGTCTTCTGTTTCAACAAAATTATAGTACGCAGTTTAAATCATCCATAGCAAAGTTACGAAGCGATTTTACGATATCAGCTCCCATTTATGTTTTAAGAAACAATTGTCATTAAATGCGAAGAAACTCGGGCCCATGCCCTTAAGACGCAAATATACTTCCCTCGGATCACTTTGTAAACGTAACGAGATGGAATTTTACCCTACCTGAGTTATGTCATAGGAATCGGGAACTAATTAACATCCAATTTCCACGAAAGCTCTAGTTTTAGACTTTGCCGCTTGCAGCGCTGCTATTAGACGTTCGAATCTATCCACTCTAAATCCGTATACCCTAAGAGCCTATTCACAATTGAAAACTTTAGCATTTGACTTAACGACTGTTTTCAGTACGTAGCTTCTTATGGAGTCGTACACAATGGCGTCGCCACAGCTAAAGTCAAGCAGCCTTGACTTTACGTTTAAGGTAAACGGAACACACAAAGTCAAAGTGAAGATGGCTGTTCGTATAAAGAACCGGCTGATTATGTATGCTAGAACGAAAAATGTGTATTTCTTAGTGTCTCGTTTTGTTCTCCACTATTGGGATTTTATGAAAAAGTAACAGGTTTGTCTTAAATGTACTCGAAAACTGGAGAAGTATTCGTAAATGAACTTTAAGTTGCGTCAATAGATGGCGTTGCTTTTTTCTAAAAAATATTATTATACATTTTAAAAATATTAATAATTGGTCTAATGTTTGCAATATTTACGTGATATGCTTATATGGCAAATTTATAACGATTTATATCATAACATTTCCTTTTCAAAAAACACGTTTTCGATCGTTTTTCAACCGTCGTTACTTTAACTTCACGTTTGTATTGTGTATTGACGAAATAAATAAAGTAACGGAAACGTAAAGTCAAATGTTAAAGTATTCAAATGCGATAGGCCTTAAATTCCCAAACTGGCAATTTCGAACACGGCTGTAGAGGTTTGTGAAATTTGTTTTCACAGGATATAACCGGGTGCAAAGCCGCGCTGTTATTTTCCGTTTAACTTTACTTTGTATTCAGCTCGTCTGCCAACACTTGGACGTTGTTAGTGCAATGAATACCTATTGACGCCGTGTAAGGGTGTCAGAGACGGACAGAGATATATATATATATATATATATATATATATATATATATATATATATATATAGATATATATATATATATATAGAGAGAGAGAGAGAGAGAGAGAGAGAAAGCGAGAGACGGTGCTTTGATGGGATGGTGATGGTGACATGGGTGAGTGTGGAGAAAGATGGTGGGGAAAGGGGTGGGGGAAAAAAAGGAGGGATCTATATTATATTTTCCCCCCTTAAACGAGAGTAGATAATATCAAACACCTGTTGGACTGTTTGGTTTAAAATCGTATTCTGCGTGTTGGCTGATTTATTTTCAAGGCAGTAATCACTGTGTTTTTAGCTAATTATGTAACAAAATAGTTGTTAATTTACGTTTTAGTTGAAACCGTATACTTTCTTGTTTTGAAATTTTAATCTTATCACGACAAAAATTATGTAAAGCAAAACTGTCACACAGATCTTTGATATCTGCTCTCGTTTTAGCTTAAAAAATTAAATTACCTAAAAGCAGTAGAAACAAGAGGGCGCTCGCTAACTGCCGGGTCGCCGCAGGCTGCAATGACTGTGAACAAACATTGCGCTCGTTCAGACTCGCAAATATTGCGTGGAGAAATGTAAATATTGCGAATGTGCGTAGAACATGTTTCCCCTTCGTTATAAGAACAGTCATGGCTTTGCAGTATTTACACTACACAATAGTTATTCTTCTACGATATTTATCGTGCGAACTCTCGTGCTAAAATTTCAAAACGATACTGAAAACATTTCACGCTGATATCCTGTAGCAGTACTTTTTTGTATGAATACCCTTTCCTTTTATTTGAAAATTGGTGGCCGCCGTGGGCATTGAGTAAACGTGGGCTATAGGGTGAGGGTGATCGCCATTGTCTTCCGCAGGTATGTGATAGAAGCGATTAACACAGTACTCAGTCCTGAACAGTGGTGAAGCGTGAAGTGTTCTTGGGTAAGCGGTGGTTATCTGTGACTATACAGAACTCTCGGTTGTCTGTGGAACCATTTGACAGGTAGGATCAGGTACGCTGCACAGCCAGTAGCGAGAAACTCCAGTAAGACACCTGTGTCTC
Source organism: Medauroidea extradentata (assembly GCA_003012365.1). Lineage (NCBI taxonomy): Eukaryota > Metazoa > Arthropoda > Insecta > Phasmatodea > Phasmatidae > Medauroidea > Medauroidea extradentata. Next base: position 5,355 of record PNEQ01066190.1, on the reverse strand, counting down.
AACAACACATCTGCCGGGTGAGCAAAGTGTATAGTTAGGTCGCTAGGGACTGGAAAATTTCGCGATTTCAATTACCTGTACGCTAGAATCCATTGTACTGTGCATACTCAAACCCCTACTATTTGTCCACGAGCTGCTACTCAGTGGAACAGCAGACAATGAACGATTAGACGGGGCTTGAGTATGAATAGTATAATGGATTCCAGCCTACAGGTCATTGAATTCGCGAAATTTTCCAGTCCCTAATGCTTGCCTTGAAACACGTCCACGCTTCGCCACTGATCCTGAACCAGGGAGGAAGCGTTAAATTGGGGATCAAACCCTCGGCCCACCGGGTGGGAGCTCTGACCTCTGAGCCAAGCGGTCAGACTAGGAACATGTGGACTGGCAAAAACTGTTGTTTAGCGATAATATTCATATACGTCATTTGGAAATGAAGTGAGCACTAAAAATGTAACCTTCGAAAAATGTCACTAGCTGTTACTGCAAACACTTCAACATCAACTCTAGATGCCTTACTGCTGTGTGTTGGCGACGAAATTACGCTATGTAGTTCCATGTATTTTCCTATTTAAATACAGCCGTACTGAAACAAAAGAAACAGAAATCAACATTATTGTATTTTGTAAAAGTAATAAACTTTTTTTATCTAACTGTATAGATTCCTACCGACTGGACAACTTATTCTACACGTGACGTGTCCGGAGAGGGTAGACATTTCCCGTCGTTAGCCGTTACGCGCGTAAGGATACAAATTGACTGAAAATAGAACTTCAGCAGGGCTTTTTTGAGTGCTCACTTTATCCAAGCACCTATATTGAGTTGCAAACCACACGCACTATAACCATAATAGTTTCTTACTATGTTTTCTGAATACCTATGCTATTTATTGATGGCATTTTCTAGGAATTAATGTGATTAACGACTGGCGACGTATTCCTATTCTCTTCGTACAGCAGAATTAATTTACTTCACTGTGTGTCCATGACCTTGAGCGAGGTGACGCAACAGTAACACGTTGGACTTGTGCTTGGGAGGACCCAGTTCGATTCCTGGTTCCGGTCATCATGAGTTATCACTCCAGTCGAATGTTCGGGGTGGTTTATTAATAAAACTTAATGGCGGTCTCATTTTCCAGTTCGTAGCATTTCAAGTTGTGTGTAACCATCTTGAATGACCTCGCTGTCGTTAAGACGTAAAGCCATCTTACCTTGCCCATGTCTAAAGGCGTTTTCGAAAGCTTACGACTTTAGGGTATGCAAGGCAAGTGTAAACTTAGTGAAGTTTATCCGTGGTCGACATCTCGAACAACCCCCACCCCGAGCAAGGTAAGCGGTGGTTAGCGTATGGAAATCGTCATTTTCCGCAAAAAAGAATTTTAAACGTTAGGGCTGCACATTACCAAAATCACAACGAAGGGAAGCTGAATGCACTGTATTCAAAATATCGAAGAAACGATCATTGTGTGTAATATAAATAAAATAACGTGTTTATGAGTGTTCTGTGGCCGTCGTATTTAACAAAATATGTAACAAGTATAAAATAAGTAGGCTTAGTTTTTGGTTTTCGCCATCTTAAACCCTGAATAGTATTACAGAGGCTCATGAAGATCTTGGTGTTAGACGAAACCCAGTCACGCGACTGAGAAACCTACCCCTACTCCTGCGGATGAGCTTTTGAAAACGCCTCGTGACAAATATGTATAGGCCTACAGTTAGTGACAAGACCAGCACAGGACGACCAATAGACTCCTTCCTTCCAAATGAGTTGCGGTACCTCGCATTAGAAAAATGGAACATGTTCTATTTCCTGCTTTCATTCAGAGATCCATATCTCATGAAGTTCAGTTTTGAGGTCGCGATCACTATTGAGGTTTTACGCATCTTGCGTCGTGTGAAAGTTGTTTTATGGTAAGGGGAATAGGGAAACACAAATAAGCAGAGTACAGTTTATAGTCAACACGATACATACACAACATAATATTCCATAAATGGAGTATGATCGAATAAAACAAGGCCAGCCAAATAAGAAAAAACAAGGAAGAAATAAACCACACACAACCGAGGCAAACAACGCAGGTTTGAGAACCTCTTTGGTAAAAGGACAAACAAATAAAATATATTAAACACAAAAATGTGACTCAACGATGAGACGAAACAAAACACGGTAGTTTTCCAGACACAATCAGTAAAACGACGATTCAGGAACTGGAATCTATTTCTACATTACCGTGATGATTAATCGAATCTTTCAAATGCTTTAGTTCCGTTGTAATTCGCAAGGAAATATGGTGTTATTTACGTTGCATGCATATGCGAGTTGTGCCAGTGCACGAAAGGAAAAATAAAGGACAAGGTTGGAATGCCACTGTTAATTAAGAAGGCGTGGTATATAATTCAACGCTAAAAGCATTAACCTATGACTGTAGGTTTCTTGATGCCAATTTCCGAAATGAAACAATTGCAACCCTAGACAATAGTTTTAGCCAATGTTTTAAACAAAATTGTTTCCAGTGTTGCGAACTTTTAAGGCACAATCTCTGACGCCGGAACCTCGTGCATTTAACTGCGGCGCAAGAGATCACGCGTAACGTATGAGTAATTCTGGATAAATATTTATTCTCATAAAGTTGGCAAATACCATGATATAGGATTGTCATTGAGTATTTTATCCATATTGGCTTAGAAAAAAGCGTAAAAATCAATTGATGTATGCGAAACTCGGATAGAAACGGGAACTGAACTTAGCTGTAGACTCCACCAATAAAATTATGTGGTCCCAAAGTAAAAATGGATCGGCGGGAAACTGGCACGCTAGTTCAGCGCGTGGCTTGTGTTTATGTGGCGTTTGATATGCGCTTCGAGGTCGCCCTTATAGCTCCGTCGCGCTTGAATCTCTTGCGCGCAGGTGTAGGCAACACCGGTAAAATTTTGTTTTGCTTTGCTTTGTTAACTGGTCTTACGCTACGTAAAGTGTTCACGCAGCCTGAGAAGTGTCAAATGTTACGGAAATAGATTATGTATCCAGTCGTTATCAACAGGTTCAGTAATGTGCAAGGTGCGAGCACGCACAGGTGACTGGCTGTCTGGCCGAGAAAGGAAATCTCGCTAGTTGGAAGGTTAACGACCTTGAGCGGCCTCATGACGCATGATGCGCCGCGCCCCGTGTGACGTCACCAACCGGCATCTGGCAGCATCCACTCGCACGTCACTTCTCTGTACTGCCCGACCCCTGACCTACGTCCCTTGCCGCCTTCCTATGCACTGCTAGGGCGAGAAAGCTCGCGCTAGTCACAGTTGCCCATCAGTCCTCTCTGGAGGATAACTACCAACCATTGTCAAATAACGAAACTTACGCTTTTAATTTGCTGTACAAAATTTCTAATATGTTTTACACAATGACAAGACAGAAGACAAAACCTCATTCGCGCAATACAGTTGGCAATATCGCTTCCGTTTCCTTATTTATAGGCCTCGAACGAGCAACAGTCCTTCATTCAGACGGTACCTTAAGTTTGTTTTTAATCAAGAAGACGAATTAAAAACAATGCTATTGTATTGTAATGTATGAACTGTAACCCACGTAGAAAATTGTTTTAATGGAGAAAGAGATGTTATAAGCAGTTGACATATAAGAATACTGGACAATTACGAGAATAAATTAAGCGTAAATAAATAGCTACGTAGAGCCGGTAAGGAGCCACATGAACAGTGTTGTTGATTTCAGGGTTGCATGAACTGTGATATTGCTCATGGTTTGAAGTTGGCGACAGTAGTTGCGTACATGTTTTCTGGACCTACGTGATTAATATCTTACTAAATGCGACGTCCGCAACACATTTATTACACATCATTCTATTTACACTACATAAACAGTGGTATTTGTTTCGTGCATGTTTGAACACTGAGCGTTCAGTTAAACTTGGTTGTGCAAGAGTATTTACGCGTAGGATATCTAGACAATTGCCAATGGGCTCGCGTCACAATAATAACATGCTGGATTACTTATTTCATTTGTTTGATGTGCACCTTCTTCTTATCTTCAAATGCACCGAAATAGAGCAGGCGTTTTTACCACTCTGAAAACTACCATAAAACAAGTTTTTTCATTCTCCAAACCACTCGAAATTATTCAGGCCTACTCATGTATCTGTGTATATATATTTATATATGTGTATAATTTATGTATTTATATATTCATATGTATATGCAGTATATGTACCCACGTTTTAGTTCGTGTTCAAATGTTCACCACTTCTCAGTACAGATATTATTGTTAGAGATGATGGTTTATCGCGGGGAAACTTAAGTGTTCACTGGATTCCAACGCACTTTTAGATTATGAAAATATTACTGGATTTCACTTGTACGTGGAGCCTATACCCTATTTCACTGAGCCAATGAGAATACCGCTATTGTAATATTTGATGCCTGTTATTGGTCTGCAGGCAGCTACGTTGGGCCAGATGTTTATGTCTCAGTCATGCATGTCCGAAGAAACTACAGTGTTATACGTTGCGACTAAAATGTTTCCCGGAGCCGGTAAGGTTGCGTAGTGTGTTCGGGTAAGTGTAGGCCATGGAATTCTATGGTGTAGCCAAATAATAACTGTAAATTTGCGCGTGTCTAGAAGTAACGTATCGAGCCCCGCGGGCTTGTCAGACGGGACCCATGGCCAGTCCAGGGATTGGTGTAGTGACACTATCTCGCTTGATGTCTATTTCTGAGCGGCCGGATAGGGCACTCACAATGTAGTGACGCGCAGACGTTTGACCTCCGACCCCGGCCACATGTGGGTCAGCTGCCGGCGCGTGGGGCGCCTAGCGCAGCGCCAACTAGCCGCGCTCGTATTTACGTACACCGAGCTAAACAAGTAATGCTTAGGGATGGTGATTTAACACGAGAAGAGTTGACTATACGCCGTTCGGGGTAAAGTGAGCACTAAAAATTTAACCTTTGAAAAATATCACTGACCGTTACTGTATATAATTCAACATTAACCACAGTCCCCTCACTGCTTGTATGGTTGACAGCGAAACTACACACTAGTCCGTGAATTCTCCTATTTTAATTCAACAATACTGAAACAAACTCAACTGAAATCGACGTAATTGTATTTTATGTAATAAAATTAACTTTTTTTTTTATCAAACTGTATATATTGTTACAAGTTTGAGGAACACAAACTTTATATGTGGGCAATTCCCATGAGTTCTTTGGGATAGAGGTCTTATAATTACAAATAAAAGAGTTAAATTAAGTACTGGATTTAATAGCTCACAAAGCTACGAAATACACAAAACAGTAATCAACTAGAACTCTCACAACACAATTAGTTATGCACACAATTACTCCT
>PNEQ01066189.1:0-10238 GCA_003012365.1 Medauroidea extradentata | reverse complement strand
TTATCTTTAAAACATCAAATACAAACAGATTTGTCCAGTCCACTGCGCTAAGCGTACTTTAATTGCAGAACTTATTTTTTTAATTCATCTTTATTTCTCTATAAAACAGCTGCCCGGCTGCGGCTTCCACCGCAAAACAGCTGCCCGGCATTTAACAGCTAGCGTACTCAATAACAGTGTAAAGAGCGCGCGCAATACGTGTAATTCCCATCGCAAAGTCTTGCACGGGATACGAACCCGTAACCCCACCCCTCCCACACCCCAAACTTTATACAATACCTGAGTTGTCAGCGAGTGTTTTCCTCGCTTTTTTTTTCGCGGTCGCAAATTAGATAAAAACAATCCTTGATGCGGATTATATATCATGCTAAAATTTCAGCTTGATCGGTGCAGAACTTTTTGAGTTTTTGAAGCGTACACAAACCAACATAACATTTTTATATATATAGATTACAGTCTGTGTTTACTACCGTTTAGTATTCATGCATTTCTTTATTAGATTTTAATGGTTTCAAACAAGTTTAATTTAAGAATAATGCTAATTCTACGAGTAGGAAATATCTAAAATTTTCCAATAATGTCAAAATATTTTAATGAAATAAACAGAAAGAAATCTACCGTAATTTAAAATTTAATAACTTGCATTTACATACTTTATAAGAACAGTCATGTGTGAAGTTAACTGTCGTAGGTTTGGCATATTTTCCACAACTTTACTGTAGTTTTATCGCTGCAAGAATTTGAATTATTCAGGTAAACATGAGTTTGTCCACTAATTGTACAGGAATGTACGGGAATTGTACAGGAATTTTTTGTGATAATTTCCCTAGATACCCTGACAGTACATTTCCCCTCTCTATGACGTCTCTACCTACTACTAACGCCACACTTCTTTCCCTCACAGGAGGACTTGTTGTCGTGGTCGAGTAGTATTCGCTTTCGTCGCAGTGTCTAATTTATTAATGTGTACAACGATCGTAGAACTGCTTTGCGTCGTGGTCATAAGTCCGCTGGTTGCCTGCCTAGATGTGGTGCACTACATAATATGTCAAAGTGTTTGACTGGCTACTTAGTGTAGAACGTAGTTATACCCATCGCCATTGTAGCTACGGAGCTAGGTGGTGAAGTTACCACATTCAATAATGTAGTTCGTGGATTTCCTTCATCATTCCACTCGCTTTATGTATGATTCCTTCTTATCACAGGGCTTGATGTTGGTTCTCTGGGTCGCTAGCTCTGACTTGGTGGGAGTGCCTTGTCGAAACTCGTACGAGGGATCTGTAAACTTGGCTGGCGCTCCTTTTTAAAATTAGTCAGACTCAGTGATTTCGCCAGTCATAGCTACTGAAGAAGAACTTAACTATGTTCATGCCTAAAACCCATTCCATAAATTTACTTTTCGTAAAGACATTCGTCCTAAACCGTTTGACATTGTTTTGTTTGTCCCAAAGTAATTTGTGCTATAAATGTTTGTCCTTATTTCGTTTGTCTTAAAGTTATTTGGCCCTAATGTTACTTCCTGAAACAGTTTATTGTAAAATATTTGTCCTAATTTCGCTTATCGCAATATTGTTTATCCTAAAATATAGTTGCTCTAAAGTCATTCGTCCTAAAATATTTGTACTAATTTCGTTTACATTTAAGTCGTCTGCCCAAAAAACGTTTGTCCTACGATAAGGATAAACACTTTTAGGACAATCGACGTGTTACATAATGATGTCGCTGTTGGCGAGGATTAAGTACGATTTCCTTCTCCCTAGTATATAATATGTTTCTTGCATGCTTCAACTTGCGTGTGGACCTTGCTTGTGTCTGTAACCAAGCTGTCTCACCACCTTCAGTGTTTCAGTGCATAACGGAGCATACCAAATGTAAAACCTTAACTTTGGACATTTGTGTACAAGAAACTGCTGAAACACAGTAAAATATATTTTGCTAGATTCAGTTTCTTGGACGTACTCCATTACAATGGAGTACGTCCGAGAAACTGAATCTAGTCATGAACTCCCATTGCACAGTTCTTTCAAAGATCATAAAAATATCTTTTATGTTACAATAATTTAGTTACGTACAGTACATAACCGGTACGGCTACTAACGTTTTATTTTATTTTTTCCGTTTTAAAATTGTTCGTGACGTGACATCAAAACGTACTCTTAATCTGTGAATTTGCTCATTCAGAATAAATGAATTTTTATGCGCGTCTGGGGATACCAAAAACTATAAGGATTCAGATTTATTGGCGATTTATATCCTAGGCTCACAGCGCCATCCTACTTGAACTGCTGTCCTGCTTGTACTGAGGTGTTGCACTCAAATATATTTTGTGTCCACGAGAAGCAAGTTTCATAGAAATATACTGGGCACTTGCGTTCATTATGACACGGACTATGGTAAGAAAATCTACAAAAGCAATATCAGTGATGCTAATTTTTATTTTTAATAAATAACACACAGAAAAATAGTTACCGATGTACATTTTGAAAATATTTTCTATAATTTCTTAATATTTATGTTACAATTTACTAAAGAAAATAATCTATCACTAACATTTGAAAATATCTCAACATCAGGTGTCGCCATTGTATTTTATCTGACTTCCTGCTCTCATTCAGTGGCCTGTCACAGTAAGTATATAAATATCATATGGCCTGAACGCCAGGGTATCACGCCTAGGATACACACTTAGTACTGGGAGCTCGTAGACATCTGCTTCTCCTGGAAGATGAGATGAGGGCCTGCAATGGATTGGCGCGGGAATCAGAAGTGCGGGGGAAACGGGAAATCTCCAGGAAACTCGCCGACCAGCGACCTTGTCTGGCACGATTTCCTCATGCGAATATCTAGAGACTAACTCCACCAGGAATCGAACCCGGTTCACCTCGGTAGCAGGCAAGTGGTCTGATCACTATGTTTATATTTTAAAATGTCACAATGGCAAGGCTTTATTAAACTCGCCACAGAGCCGAACTTCTCCTAACACACACCATATAAGTTCACTAATTTTGAGTAAACCCGAGTAAAGTTCTGAGGCAGTAGTAATAAGATGATTTTTGAGACAAGTTTAGACGAACACAAATGTACACCCTACCGGACCTAGTAGTCTTACCCAGAACCCCTCGCACCAAAGTCGGTCACTCAATCAACTGAGCTACAGATGGCCAGCAGTCGGCCGCCCCGACCCTCAGCTGTAACAGTTGAAAGATCAGCTTTAAAATGTAAGATAAATGAACGCCAGACTTATCCTATGTCGAAGAGGTAAATTCGCTGCCGTGTAGAGAACCGTTTTCACAGTTGTTCTCGCTAACATTCTGTAACAGCCTCACTCGAGGCAAACGTTGGTGCACTTCCTTATATTGTAAACCATACCATCTTTTCATAGTAGGTAACAAAGAATAAACGGAGGGCGTCTGGCTTCCAGCCAATGTGCTCGACATTTCATGGAGTTGTGATAATTCACAGATTTGGCTCTGCCCCTGTTGAAGAACTTGGATGCTACTAGCGGTCGCACAAGTGGATGTGAAACAAACATCGTGAATCCCGCTATGGTCATGTGGCGTAGTTGTGATAGTCAGTGAGTGACGGGTAATCAGTGAGAAGTCTTCTTGACGGTCGGAGTGTCGAGTTGAACCCTGATCCATCTTCCAGGAACTTTCTAACTGTGAGTCATGTAAGGGCAAAGCTGCTGCGCCACCTTAGTCCACGTATTTTATTGTTAGTTTTCAGTAGCAGCAGGTCAGGCGGTAAGACGAGCGTGTGAAGAAGGTATAATTTCTTTTATTTCTTTGTTTACATTCTGTAGATGTGACGCATCAGTCCAATACGAGGCAGGCGAGTCCTCGTGGAATTATGTGAGGTGTCATGCTGCCCTCAAATACAAATGTTTAAAGGTTTCCTTTAGTATTTTATTTAATTTGGGTTTATGTTATTTATAGTTTGACGGTTACGTTAGCTTTAAGTATTGTTTCATTATTTAGCATTCATTTCCAACATAAGGAGTCGGTATATTGGAAAGTTAAAGTTTTCCTTGTAAAAGTATAGTCCTAAGAACTTTATTGGATTTGTAAATTATTAATTTCCTTGATGGTAAATCCAGTTTGCTTTGAAACCTAATTTCCTACTTTAATCTTAAAATATTTTTTAATAAATGTATAATGCTGATTAACGGGATAAATTTTATATTATTAATGTACAGAATCACAGTATTTTACTCGAAATTACTTATCTTTTTTATTGAGTTTAAAGTTTTAGAAACTATATTCCCACATTTCTATCTCCTGCATAGGTAGTACAAATACAGGAATAGAGGAAAACATTTCAATGAAATCATTTCGCAGTACTTATATAATTTTTGTCCAGCAAGTATTTTGCTCCTGCTTTTCGACAAAGTAGGCCTACCTAGACAAATTCCAATTTTTTCCCTGTAAGAATATTTTGGCTACTACAGAATCGATTTTAGCCAAATTTTATATGAAGAAGGCACATTATCCAAGATTTGAATTTTTACTTTTTAATAATGCAAGTTAATTATTTTGGAAGCTACAACGTCATGAGAACATAATGATTTTATAAGGCCTATACATGATGTTGCGAAATTCCGTGTCAATGTTCTAGTGAAACAATCCTCACGTTTAGAGGAACAAAAAGTGTTATGCGAACATAGGTCCAAAAACGCACCGTTTCTGTGCTACAGTTGGCAATACATGACGTATGGTTGAAAGCGCGCGGGTAGGATCATGTTGCTGTGGGGCATCGTTACATACCGATTTACTCACAGTTTCCTGTGGCTTTCTTTGTTAACGGTGCCTCTTAGCCTAGGCCATCCCGGCGCCCGACCTCCATGGGCGAGGAGAATATCACGCTCTGCCACGCAGTGGACTTTAGCTAACAGTCAGTTGGAACCGCCCGAACCCTTAAACGGAACACTGAACTGCGCCTCCATACCACCTACCAAAGGAAGACAGAAGCTAGCGAGAGAGCCAAGGGCACAGACGACTAAGATATAGCCAAGGGCCACCCATCCCCGGTTCTCGCCCACTTACCTGCCCCCCGACTGATATCCTCAGCTCAGTCACCTCTTGGTTTGAGTCGGGGCCGATCTTACCCCTAACAGGCTCTCCGGGCCTGCTCCCGGACACTTTCGCTGCCAGCTCGTTGGCCGTTCGCAGAAGAAGGGTCCTCTCCAGGCCTGCCCAGCATGTAGGCAACCACCACCACTACGAATCCAACCCAGACCAGTCACGGCAGAAAACCTTACCGTGGGGCTAACCTGGTCGCCCGTAGTACTACCTAATTTCCATAGCATTTGTGGGTTTTCCAGCCTGACCGTCTGAGTACTACAAGATCACACAGGGTTCACCTTTCGACGGTGAACCCACTGGGGGATACCACACTTACAGCCGCACGGCTCGGTCGTGTGACTTGTTTCCCCAGACCGCATCAGGTTCGTCCATTTCCATTACCCTAGATCTCCCACTTGGAGATCTGGGCTTTTGGGCCCCAACAGCCTGAGCGCTAGGTAGTCTAACGCCCCACCTAGTGGTTTCTCCTTGTTGCCATCTGTCGGAGAATCCATCAAGGCAGATACACCTTTTTCAACTCTGAGGAGTCAAGATGCATGGGGCCCGCACGCCAGAGCCTGCATCGGTTCTAAGATCCGGTGGCGCCACGAGGAGGCTGCAGGTTGACTTGGGTGTGAGAGGTTTTTGTGCTGATGGATCACGGAAGCGTAAAGCTAGCACCAGAGGCCGAGGAAGCCATCCCGGTGTAGTGCCCACAATACTCACGAGCCCTGGAGCAACATCAACACTCCCTTCAGATACTAGAGCGTGGCACCGCTCCGACACCTCAAACAGGGAGATGCACTATCGCGTTGGATTTATCCAAGGCGAGAACATGCCTTAACCACCATTACAGCAGTACATAACATGTTACTATGCCACACGCTACGCTACTAACATACAGACAGTAGGAACAACAGTGACACAGCAACATGAGGCACCGTTAACAAAGAAAGCCACAGAAAACTGTGAGTAAATCGGTATGTAATGATGCCCCACAGCAACACGATCCTATCCGCGCGCTATCAACCATACGTCATGTATTGCCAACTGTAGCGCAGAAACGGTGCGTTTTTAGAGCTTTGTTCATGTAACACCTTTTGTTCCTCTACACGTGATGATTGTTTCCCTAGAATATTTACATAGAATTTTGCGACAACCTGTATATTACGTGCAATACCCGGTGTTGCCCGGATCTTAGATTTACAGAAGGTGGAAGCAAATGACGTTAAGCAAGTTTTAGTTACCTTTTTATAAAGTAAACTATTATTTTATTTATTTTTTTTACTTATTACAACTTTACCGCAATCAATTTATTACAAGTTGGTTTACAGTTTTTTTATTTGTTTATATGCTATATTCGCAGTCGTGTTTCGGCCGTGAGTTAATACATTTTTCAGGCGACGTATAATTGGACGTGTGAGAGAAACTCTTCCTTAAAATTGACGCCACAACACTGGAAAGTTTTGTCTTGCGATTTGTTGATACTCGAACTGTAAGCCAACTTCACTGGAAATTGCAGTCGTTTTAAAAGTGAAGGGCAATTCGGTGGAAATGACAGTTTTTGTCTATGTGTTTCATTTGATATTGGTAGTTATAAACCCATTCGATGAAAATTCACCCTCGGGTCATAAAAACTACACTAAAAGTGTTTTCATCGTGTATACAAGGAGCCCCGAACGATGTTATTTGGAAGCAAGCATTCTAATGCCGTATATTTTGTAGAAAGTGTATTTATTTGGGTGTCTCTCAAGTCATGCACATATTTATATGGTCATACTTGTAATGTTAGCAATTTGACTTTGCCATTCTCACAACACATTCCTTCAGTATCTCTGTTGAATTTCTTGATGCTACGGTATTCGTATATATTGTCAATTATGCCAATGACGACACGTCGATATTTATTGTATTATTTCACAAGATCATAATGAAGCGTTTCAAGATCCAAATTCAATTCTCTCGTACTTCAACTCGTCGTCTATCTCATATTCGACTCACTCCTTCTTGAATCATAGTTAGTCTGTTTAATCTTTCTTCTTCTGTTTCTTGGGGGCCGCAGATGGCGCAGCAGCTAGAGCACTCGCCCCCACCAAGGTGATTCGGGCTCGATTCCCGGCGGGGTCGGTCTCCGGATTTTATCAAGTGGGAATCTGTGAGGCTGAATGTAGTGTCCGGATCTGGTTGTAAATTTTTTTTAATAATTTGTTCTCAACTATCGTAGATATTGCTTGTTGACACAAGCCTCAAAACTATTTACAAAGGATTATTCCTTTCCAAAATTCGCCTTGAAATATTTTTATGGTTTATCTTCATGTTTTGAATTGTTAACCACCTGGCAGTGTACAAGCATCCATTTGTCCCGAAAATGCTTAAGAAATTATTATTCAGAGGTTACAGTTAAGAAACGGTCAGAATTGTGTATATATAGCTGTACAAATATCCACTTATTAAATTTAAATTACATGTTTACATTATTTCAGACAGCGTACCATCACTAGTATTTGAAAATATATTGCGCTTTACAGTATAACTGAGTAAGTACTATATATATAACTCTCCTGCAGTGCGTAACATTGCGTTAGACATGTATATTTAGCAGAAAACATATTGAACAACAGTAACTCTTAGTCGAATTTCAGATAACTTTGCAACTATGTGTGAGCGGCGTCATTTCTGGTTTATCTTAGGGGGGTGGGGAGGGGGCAAGATTTTTTTTTCGGGGACAGTAACCTTGTTGCATTATTTTTAGTTAAACTTGTATAAATTAGAAACTTTAATAATAAAATTTCAGTTATATGTGCTTAAGTTAGCATTATTTAACTAACAAAACATAAGAAATATTTTATACATATAAAATTCTAAATCTAGGGGGCATTTACCCCCCCACCTTGCCACCCCTTAATGACGACCCTGCTTGATGTGCAACCGCCTAAGTGAAAACGTAGGGCAGAAAATGGCGACTGTATTTTGTAAGTGTAGAGTGGTACGTGCCGGGCACAACAGAAAACCCGCAGGTACGCCACGCCCACACGCGCACACAGGAGAGAGAACGCTAGGTGAGAGAGGGGAGCAAGAGGCAGGAATTTTTTTATATTTCCAGTGTGACACAATTTGCAAAATGCCTCGCCCGGTGAAGTGGAAATCTAATTTCGCCCTTATTTGATCACGTCGAGACCTTTTGATGGTTCGACGCGCGTTCAGCGTGTCAACTCTCCTCTCGAGTGCTGATGTGCTTTTACGGCCCCCCTGCCCCATCCCCCTCAACAACACGGTGGGTCCCCGGTAGCTGCTGCCGACAACAATGCACTTTTGCCACCTCCACCCTCCCCCCTCCCCAGCTTACAGTCCCCACGAGCCCCTCGCCGGCTGCCGAGGTCGCTTGCTCGCCAGGCAAATATAATTTTTGGCACTTTGAAATCTTAATTTGATCACGAGTACAATCAGGTCCTGAAACAACACACGAGTAATAAAACGCCTGCCCCATCTATTTAAGTGCCTCCGGTGAAATATTTCCACACCAAGTTCGCGTTTGTCTCTGAAATCACACATTCGTTACGAGGATCGCATGCGCTTGCAAAGCAAAGTGGATTAAAACAGATTGTAGTTCGACGAAAATGTGTCAACTTTCTACTTCTTCAAAGGCACTGTCAAACACTCGGGTCTGGTATTAATTGGCCTTTTTGGTGTTATAATTTTCACGTAACCTAGTTTTGTATGTAAAAATAATAACGTGTTAATAGTTTGGAATTAATGAAGATTACATTGTAAGTCGCCAATATCAATTGATAGAATAACCACCATGATACTTGCACCATGAAAATATACAATTGTAATACAAAGAATGTTTTGCATTCCTAGTGACATATTTTTTTATTAAAAAAAATATTGTATAGTTGACTTTACTTATTCTGACTACCATAACTGACTACGCTTTCAGTTTACGTATGTTGGTAACATTCACACAACCATAGTCGCAAGATAATATATCGGTCAATAAAAAGTAAAAGACGAATTTTTTACGATAACATAAATCGATAAAACATATTAATATACAAAAACATTATACTTAGAGAAATAAGACATAACTAAATTGTGATAGTTATAATTTCTAGTGAAATAAGTAACGTAATCCAGTCCACGAACAAACAAATTTTTCTTACAGATTATCAAAAATTTTTCGAACACAAATCAAATGTAATTTTTTTCTTCATGAATCCATATGAAATAACTGCATGGAAGAGAGAGTAAAACGGCGCATGCAACACTAAAACTTTTGGCAACCAAACTTTCAAGCATGGAACACACTACGATAAAATGAGAACTGTGCCAACCAAACAAGTGTATTACGTTTGTACAGTTAGCTATAAACTACCGTTCTAACGACAATTTTCAATTAAAACGACTTTTGGTACTGCCTGGTATATATCCCTAAACATGTACGTAAGTATAATTTTAAACATTAGATTTTCATAAATACAGTTTCTATTTGGGTCACTCTCAGCCGAATTTGACAAGCGTTCAAATATTTTAAAAAATAATAGTTAAAGTAATACTTTAAGGAAGCCATAAGAGTTCTGAGCTATAATTATGCACCAGCAGAGATCGTTTGTTTTCCTAATTTTTTGGAATTAATTGATTTTTGTGACATGTATGGGGTGCACTCCAAGTGACACTGAGTTTACTCTCAACGACACTGAGTAGAATCCCAATGGCAATGAGTTGACTCCCAATGACACTGAGTTTACTCCCAAGGACACTGAGTTTACTCCCAACGACACTGAGTTGACTATCAATGGCACTGAGTTTACTCCCAACGACACTGAGTTGACACCCAATGGCTCTGAGTTGACTCCCAGTGGCACTGAATTGACTATAAATGGAACTGAGTTGACTATAAATGGCACTGAGTTGACCATCAATGGCACTGGGTTGAATTATCAATCAATGGCACTGAGTTTACTATCAATGGCATTTAATTGACTATCAATGGCACTTAGTTGACTATCAATGGCATTTAGTTGACTATCAATGGCACTGAGTTGACTATGAATGGCACTACTGAGTTGACTATGAATGGCGCTACTGAGTTGACCATCAATGGCACTGAGTTGACTATCAATGGCATTTAGTTGACTATCAATGGCACTTAGTTGACTATCAATGGCATTTAGTTGA
>PNEQ01066185.1:0-21297 GCA_003012365.1 Medauroidea extradentata | reverse complement strand
AGGTCTAGATTGTTGAAAGTTCTATGTTCACCGAGATAGGGTGTGATATGTGTAGACAGCAAGTCTCACGAAAGACTTAAAACTAAAATGATAGCCCTCCCGTTTTATGAAATAAAGAGAATCCCAACAGAATCACTCTTAAATATAAAGCACGTATGTGGAAACAAGTCGGCAAGAAAGATGTGATGTTGAAACACCCTATCCAAGCAAGTAAAATAGAGAGGTAATGTCACTGTTCTAAGCAATTAGCCAAACAGGTACTTGCAAAACATGTTCGCTATTTATTTACATTATCATTTGCATAAAAGTGTTTAAGGTTACAAATAACCTCGTCACAAACCAACTCTATTTTCTCGTCGCGTGCCACGTAAAAATACTCTCAAAATATATTCCGGGGAAAGGATAATTCGTTGCCCATTTTTAATTGCTTACTTAGTTAAAAAACATTTCAGTTTCGTACTTCTACTGTACTTCGTAACTATTAAAAGCTGAAATGTGTACACGAAATCATAAATAATTAATGTTCATAGAACACTGGATACAGATAAAGATATCCAACTTTTATGTTAATTCACTTTCACACACCCGAAAATTGTCCAATGCGCATGCGCGAAGGGCGCAGATATACTTGCGTCGAGCCATTTGCTAGTCGCAGATTTTTAGGCACTTTGCGCCGTCACGTGACCACTTGCACCTGCGTATTTGTATATTTAATACCAAAGCAACGCAGCGCAAGTGCAAATTTTGCGCTGCACCTCTCAAAAGCGATATTTAATCGCCCCCTGCAGTGTCTGCTGTAATGGTCTCAAAGGCAGCATCGGATGGTGTTAATACGTTTGGTTTTTATTTATTTTATTTATTTATGTGTACCCTTGGGATTCAAAACAATGAACTAATTTTTTCGTTGAATATTGGGCTTGTCAGTTTGAGGCCGGTACATACAACAATACAACAAAAACAATATGGTATATAGGAACCTATTCTCCGTGTTGAGTTCTGAAGTAAACAAATAATGTATTATCATTGCACTTTGCTAGCTTCTAATTGGCTCAAATGTGAAGCCCACTGACGTACTATTTTCAACCGACAAAAGTGTGTATAGTCGGTATCATAGGAAACAACAACGCCGTATTATATTAAAACAATATTGCGTAAAAATTTCGTACGTGTTATCGACATAGGGAAACAAAAATTGCATAAAATCTTGATAAAAATATTGACATTGTGTGCAATTACAATATATTTCAAAATTTAATTGTAATTGTCAAGTCATGACTAACGATTGTATTCAAATATTCTGGTATTCACGTAACGAAGATTTGGTACTACATGCAGAAAAAAGTTGTCAACTACAAAACGAGTGATTAAAATTACTATAATGTCCTCCAGGATAATTTTGTACTTCGCTTTGGAAAAATGACATTTTATAAATCACCAAACAATCTGTCGATAATTCACGACACATGTTGTTTTTTTATATAAAAGAATGCTATGCGAGATTTTTATTCTTGCCTTGTAAACATCACCACAGCTTGTTTAGTAATGAAGACATATCCACATTTCGAAAACCATGCATGACACTTTCACTGTTCACGTCCAGCATCACATATCCTAATCCGCAAGCGACATAAACATGAAACTACGCGAGGAGGAAACAATATTAATCATGGAACTTTGGTTTGGACCACGCGGCTGTGTTTCGGACGAACTGGAATGGAAAATGGGCGAACGGGAAAAAAACATTCGCAGTAAAAACAACATTGATCCGTTAGTATCCAAAAATACTTTGAAAAAATAAAACATTATATCTGATTGTGATGTGTCTGACTTATTTTTACTGTGGTAATTATTACTGAACTAAACTTTTGATATTTTCAGAGTATCGTACATCTCTAAATACTGGCAGTGTACCAAGAAACTCGTAAGTTTAACAGTGCGTCAGTCGTTAAATAACTCGTGAACCAACTGTACAGACATGTCGCCCGCTAACCATACCTAATTATAGTAATAAACATATAGCGTCGTAGATTGTGTTTGCAACGTTTGTATATTTTAGATATTTGTTCCTAAAACTCTCTCATTTAGTGATGGAGTGGTAAATTTATATGTACACGGCAGATAACAAAGATCTATTTCTTATGCGAGATCACAGTGCAGGCAGTTGGCAGCCAATGAACATGTTTGTTTATAATTTGCTTTGTTTACCCTAAAACTCAATAGACGGCTTGGCCCGGAGCATTCGCACATTGAATCATGGGTAGAATCAGCTGTCAAAGTACAAACAATCGCGACAGACTGCTGTGTTTGAATGGGCGGACGATTTATTTTCTTTAAATAGTCAGAAAATAACTTATATAAATCATGGATTCGGCGGTGTTTGATAAGTCTCAGACCAAATAATGTTCATGGAGCCTTGTTTGTCTGTATGAATGTAGACGATCTGTTAGTTGGAGAGTTGAGACGATGGCTCATGTACTGTGGCTTGCTATGGGAGGGTAGCAAAACCGAATTTTTAAAAAGGACAAATACAAAAATAATATGTGTGCATGTATGTAATATTAAAACAAAACCTACAGTACCTATTTCATCTAGGCAAAGCTGCTGTGGAATATTAGAGCCTGCTGAAATCGTGGACAATAGTCACAATATTTAAAATGTTGGAACTTTCAGTGGTTGTGACTGGTCAAAGTTATTTGTCAGGTTTTGTAGGGCTAAGTAGTTATTTATTTCATTTCTTTCATCTTGCAGACTATTTGGGTGTATCTTTATTTTTCACATAGTTTATTAAAATTAATAATGCCCTACTTTATACCTTCCGAGTCGAAATTCGGAACTACGAGTGCACTTTTTTAAACGCTTGTCTTCTAAGAAAGTCGAATGGGTTGAAGTTAGCTACTGTAACTTTATTGCAGTGTTCACAGACACTATCCTGAAAGGGAATGGTCAAAAAGTGAATGCTTTAGTTATAGGCCCAAACAATTTAGCAGCCGTCTGGGGCTGTGATCTAGTCCTCGGCACAAATTATGGATAGCCACCACGAGTGACTAGACTCTTTACAGGGATATTCGGAGTAAAACGAAATAATATCCTTCATATATTTCTATTAGCGATACCTAAACTCGCTATTGCAAGTATCGTACATGCATTTTTGTACTATTTATACAATGTTAACCAGTCCAAGTAACACTATTCATATGGCATTTTGACGAACGTTTGTACAGAAACAGCTGATGCTCGGAGCGATGCTCATATTGTGACGTCACCGGCCAAGCCGTCTATTAAGAGTGAACGGAGAATATTCATCCTATACATCACACATAAAAAACAATACAAATAAAGTTAACATCTTATAGTTAAAGGCTACAATAATTCATCAATTAACATTATAATAAAAGTATTTTTATATTAACAAACTTATTATATTTTTATTTTTACAGTTTTCAAACTAATTAAATAATTCTGCATCTCCTACATACTATAAAAACATTCATTTTCAAATATTTAATAAATAAATGTATTAAATGTTTCAGTTTTTAGATTAGTTATTTCTTTTGGTAGACTATTAAACAGTATAAGACCAGCATTATAAACATCTCGCTCAAAAATTCTACTTTTATGTTGTACCACCCTTAATTTATGAGAATTTCTTGTATTGTGTTGATGATTATGTTCATTTTTCAATTTAATTGTCTTTATTTAGTTTAACAAGTTTTAAAATATTAAACGCATACTCTAGGTGCAATGTTTTTATTTTGTGGATTAGAAATAGGGGTTTACAAGATTTTCTCTTATTAATATTGAATATGATACGTAAAGCTTTCTTTTGTAATATAAATATTCTAATGCTATCGGTAGAGTTACACCATAATTCAGTCCCATATGTCATGGCCGAATGTAAAAAGGAAAAATAAACAGTTCGTAGAGTTTCGGTGTCGATCATTGTCCTTAAAGTCCGTAACATATAGCAAATTGATGAGAGTTTACTTTCTAATGTTCTTATTTGGCCAGACCACATTAACTTTTTGTCTATATGTAAACCCAAGAATTTTACATCTATTTATTCAATTTTTTATTAAGTTATATAATTTTGTAGAATATGAATATTATCTCCTACTTTTTAGTAAATTATATATATTGGGTTTTTTAACGTTCAATACTAGCCTGTTCAACTTCCAGAGGCGTGTTGAGAGTTTAGGAGGGGATTGGTAGTTGATTAAGCAGGAGTTTACAGCTTGTTTCCAATTGCATTTATTAATGTTATTGTAGAAACTATTCTGCTAATAGTAGTATCTAAAGACAGTTTTTGAAACTAAATATTAACGAGAATCAGAATAACTGAAACTTCTATAACTTTATTATTGTCTACTGTTGACTATACTTGCTAAACAATACATTAAAATTTTCTGTACCTGCTGCTGAAAATTAAATACGTCATCTTATCTAATACTAGTGAAACTGCTCAATAGGAAGTAAACAGTCTATAAAAGTATAATATCTTCTTTGTTTTTATACGTCTATTGGAAAATTTAACAAAGTAGTGTGTAATGTAAGCTTTTGCTGCGATCTGTCGAGTATTGTTTTGAAACAGAAACCTCCATGCTTGACTTAATTATACTGGAGTATTTTTTCCTTCCAGCAAATATTTTGTAGCCTTTGGTATTTAATCACAATAATAACGTTTTTAATATAATACAGTTTTAATAACGTACTTTTATTAACATACATTTTAAAAATTATGTACATAAATCCCTAGAACGACAACTCTCTTTCGAAGTAAACATAACAAAAAAAAGTGTTTATAGCTGTTGTCAATAGATCGCAGAAACGCAAGGAAAGTTGGTTTTTACATTATTTTTTTCGCATTATAATGAGATGTACGAGAGTTGAAATATGGCTTCCATGTTGCTGTAAACACTGTATTTAGACTTTTTTTTCTTAAGTTAAACGATTGCGGTAATTATTTGTATTGTTTAAAACAATATATCGTGTGTTGGTGATACCAGGAAAAAATTAGTGTAACGCATGAATTTAAACTCAGATGTCTGCTGTTACTACGCAATCTGTGCCAGGTAAAATATTGCAAGGTGTCCTTGGATTATTTCAAAATATGCCAAAATGTCAAAATTTTAACACATGTGACCGGCGTGCAATTTAAATCTGTAATATTTACTGATGTGATGAAAGTGAGCTGACACCTGAAACATGGGCGCCACTCGTACTGAATTTGTTTGTTACTAAGTTAACCTAGCCTATATAAATATTTTCTTTTATAAATCAAGCCTAAGTACATCAGGGAATATGTCTTTATATTCACAACAGAAACATACGTAAGCTGTTTTTGCTTTGGAATACTGTATAGGTTAACCCTAGAATACTATTGTTAAATGTAAACATTGATACCTATTGTGTTACGTTCAGCCAGTATTATCAATAGGACTTTTCTTTCACAGAAAAGTTTTTTTTTGTTAATTGCTGCCGTTCGTTGGGCAATAAATTGTAGACTAATATTATACAGCCTACCACGGTTGCTTTTAATTTACCTAAGTTACTTAACCTGCTTTATGATGTACGACGTACAGTACGGCTTATTTGCAGGATTTTAGTATATTGAATACTTTTTAACTGTTTGTATTTTAATTTTTCTTTTCAATTTGAAATACCAATAACTTTCGACCACGATTTCGCTCCAGAGATTTGATTTCAAGTTGCTCGTCGTTTTAGAAGTCATCTGGTCAATTCAGAGCCACATTTGCTGTAAAAAATAAAAAAAACGTAGGTTTACTTTTGTACAATACATGCATCTACATCGTTAGGAGGAGGCATGACTTTACAGGACAATTTTTTGCACATTATTGAATTAATGATTATTTTGTGACAGGCCTAATTCAATTCAATTCAATTCTTTATTGTCCTGTTGACTACAATATATACAGAAATTGTACAAGTAGTATAGGACTCGTCAAATGATATACATACATATATTACTGTACCATGAAACATAGTTGTAGGTGTCAATACATAGCACGTGAAGTATGAATAGGTTATCACATGGAAAACATTTTGTAGCAAATAAAAAAAGGCCAAATATTCCCCCACCCCCCTGTTAATGGCACTGATGCTACATCATTTTAGTGATGCCCAATTGCAGCAAGCCATTAAGAGTAATGGGAAGCTGTCTATTTTTAACGATTTGTTTTCAACGTTGGCTAAGTCTTTTAGGACTCTATAAGCGTAATTGAAAAACAAATTGTTGGAAAACATTCAGGAACTAAACTGTGTTGTGTATTACAGTTCCCTTATAAAGTAAACAATGTAGCCTAGTAGTGCCAGTGTGTCGTATAAGGAGTATGCTAGTAATTTATATAATTGTTTTACTGATTCCTTAGCAATAAAACATAAGAGAACGTCATGGTTTTACTACCCAAAAGTCAAGTTCCACCTCCTGAAAAGTAGCTTACGGTAAATAAACAAATATCAGTTTAGCCAACACTAAGTACATAATGCTCTTAAATGTCTACAATTTTTGTATAGTATGTGGCAATTGTAGCACACATTTTTCATACTGGCCATGGTACCTGTAGCCATACCTAGTTATTTCTTTACGGATACACTACACTATCCCTCTATTTCACAAATAGCCTATAATACAGACCAACATTCCTTTATAAATTAACACATTTCTTCAAATTACCTATTATCTTGCTCTAATTCCACATGAGGGTCCTATTCTGCTGCCAAATACTCCAGTATTGGCCATTTTAATGTGATATACGCATTTTACATCACCCCACTATTAACATCCTACAGTACCAATCCCTTCTTCCTTTAGAAACCTACCATTTCCACCCGTGTCATCCTGCAATGTATCCCTAGGTACTTAGCCTATACAGGATGGGGCTGAATTTGACCGACCTGAGTTTATAGTAAACACAAAATACAGAGAATACTTTGTGTCTGATCTTAATATTACAGAAGAAATAAGCCTTTGAAGCAGTATTTTTCTAAAATATTGTAAAATAAGTGACTTGGGACACTACGGCAATACTCCGAACATGTTTTATATTGTATGGCTCTTCTAATCTATAGCAAATTTTGGCAAAAAAAACCTTCCGCCTTTAAAGTCCCTGTCACACTATAAAATTTTTCCTTCCAGTCACTTCAAATAAAGTTGGGTGGTAGTGACGTCGTGAAAACGTTAACTTTCGTGGCCAAATTTATTGGAGGAAGTGTGAGGGCTTTCATTTTCATCCAATATTTGTGAATTGGACAGGTTTTAAAATTTCTTGGATGTTAGATGCTTCAGCCTTTTGTATACTGAAAAATTATAACTGTCGTTCCTACACTATATTTAGTTACTAATTGATCAATTAGAATTCTTTTGAATTTTAGACTTCCTTTGTCTTTGCCTTAAAACTACAGTATTATATTCGTTCCAACTCAACATGGTGCAGGAATGAAGGTTATTGTTTTTCTGTTTAAAAGGGTGTAATTGTGTTTAGCTGAGCCATCCAACATCCAAGAAATTGTAGAACCCGTTGAATTTGCAAATATTGGATGAAAACCAAAGCTTTTACGCTTTCTCCAACAAATATGACCACGATAGTGACAATTCGACGTCACTTTCATCCAACTTTATGTGAAATAATTGGAAGGGAAAATCTGATAGTATGACAGGGGTTTCAGTGCTGTTTATTTTAAAAATAAGATACTAATATTTGAAATGTGCAGGGTCTGTATTTAATAAGTTTAGCAGAGAAATTACACTTATTATTTCTTGAAGTTCCCCTGTTAATTAATTTGTTTTTAATTTATGCATTGAATGCACATAATTGTAATTTGTAACATAATTTTGCGTGTTTTATAAAACCTTACCAAAACCAAGCATATAGGTTAGGTAAAACAAGCTCCAACAAAGTTTTAGCGTGACATGTCTTCTAACACAAACAAATTTATAGTAACCGACCAACTTGATTTGACAATAAGTTTTATGACCATATTGCTAAATATTCGTCATTCAACTTCATTGTCAAATGTAGTTGGAGACAAAAATTTGACAGTGTGACAGGGCAGTTATGAAAATAACAGGGGCGACAACCCTGTACTTTCGTACAACTTTTGTAGCGTGAATAAATCTGAACATTTGATTAAGGCATGTTATGAAAAATTATTTTGTTGCAACTGTCTAAAACATAGCCTACTATTTTGGTTCAAAACACACTCCTAGGCAACATTGTGTACATGTGTTTTGTTCGTAGCATACAGGCGATTATGGAACTCACTATACACAACATGTAACCGTCAGCTCACCATGCAGAATCATTTAGTGTGTTTAGAATAAAAACAATAGGCACTAGACAGTTGCATCAAGAGAATCAGTTTTGTTTCTTAGCTCAATAAACCTTAATCAAATTATCATCTTTCCTGATGCTACAATAGTTTTATACAAGTGTAAGGTGACCATCACTGTTATTTTCGTAAGGGTGGAAGGTCTTTACCAGAATTTGCTATGATTTAGAAGAGCTTAACTATATGAAGCAATGTTCAGAGTTCTAAGTAATTTAATTTCCTACGTTTTAGGAAAAAACAGTTCAAATTTCAAAGGTTCTTATTATGTACTCAGAAATCACCTCCTGCTGTTTGTCGGTCGAATTCAGCCTCATCCTATATTCTGACGGTTCTTCCCTCCTGCCTCTCCCAACTAGGTATGTGTCCTAACTCTAATTTTCCTACTAGTGTAACCTCACAATCTTTGTCTTTTTCACATTTATATGTATACTGCTCACTTCAGTCGCAATTGTGTGTCATCTTGTAACTTGTTCCCTCCACTCACTTCTGCGTAGAACCGTCATCTGCAAGCAGTCTTTTTTTTTTTACCACTTACCACTAAACTCGTGCCATTTGTGAATATAGTGAACAACAATGGATCCAGCATAGTTCCCTGTGACATCCATGATGCATCCTCACCCTCTTATTTTGTAATTGTTTGATAAGATCAACAAACATTATATTTGTCAGATGTTCACTTGGCTGTTTTTAATGTAGATTTACGTATTAGGATTTTACATGCCCAAGCTGCAAACATGAGCATAGCTTAAGCCCTATGCAAACATAACAATATTTCTTACAATATTGTACGTCAGAAGTCTATTATGTTTGTTTGTTTGCTTGCTGATCGCTGAAATTCATATTGGTCACAAGTAGCCCTGCAGGTTTGGCTACTGGTTTTGCCTAACCAATAGTGTGTTATTTTAGTTGCGAGTTCCACTGCAGTATTTTGACATATAGATCGAAGTACAATAGGACAAAAAACTAAAATCACATTTTTAATGCAGACATGCAGGAAATGGCAAAAATACTTGCGGGTACGGGTAGCAGAGGCACAAAACCGTGAATGTTGTGTTGATGAACTTGTGAAGTGACAAATATCTACTGTAGGTGGAACATTGTCATTCTGGATTCTATCGAGTGAGGTACCGCAACAGTAACGTTCATGTTGGGAGGACACGGGTTCGGCCATCCTCAATTCAGTTTTTCATGGTTGCTCGATATCATTCCGGGCAAATGCATGGATTGTTCCTTAACAAAGGCCATGGCCGACTTCTCCCAAATCTTGTCACTGTACCAAGCTTTATGTCACTGTTTTTAATGACATGTCTGTTGACTTAACTGATGTTCTGAATTCTGTTCAAATGCTTGATACGAACGCATGGAATAAAGTGAACACCATCCAATCCCACACGTTAAAAATATGGAGTTGCCTTCTTTATTAACTTACGCTGTATTGACACATTGTAGTGAATAAATAACTGGAATGACATAAAATGAAAGTTCACTTATCTGATCATGCTCAGACACACAGTTACTGTAATACAAACACTTGAAATTAAAGCAATATGACAACGCCAACGTAACTTACATGGTGTTATGCTTCCGAGGACCACTAGCAATGTGCAGCCATATTACAGAGAAGTATTTAACACACATGGCAACAAGGAATGAGTAAGGCGTACTTGTATGCATGGGGCGCAGGCAGAACGTCTTTAGTAGTTTGAGGAAGGTCGTTAAACAAACTTTTTATTGTTCAATTTAGTTGGACAGCACAGGAGCTATACTGTGTACATACCACCACACATAACAGTCATTGATATATATACTCATTGTTCTTGATTTAGGTCAAGCTTCCTGTACCTGCGAGCTTTTCCACCATATACCTTCCAGCCTGTAATTTAGACATGCATCATTTTAGGGTGCTTTATAAAGTATAATATGTTATGTGAATATTATATTGAAGAAAATTCTTTTAAAACAACTAGCAAAGCATCCAGTATCGTTTGCAGCGCTAACTTCTAGATCTGTCAGTTTACAGATTAGTATAGGTGGTTCGGGATAAAATGAGCTCTTTCAAAGCCCTTTTTTTCCATTGAGATCATTTGTAGTTTTATGCACTTTTTGTTGTAAACAACGCAACATAACTAATGAAGTGCATAGATTGTAACAAACTCAAATGTTAATATCTGAAGTCACAATAAATAATATTTTTTAATTATTCTAGACAAAAGTCTTCAAAAGTGTTAATTTTATTGTGAACCACCTATACTGTACCTATATCAAACTAGTATATGAAGTCAAATAGAAGGTTGAGATACTTACAGGCTGATACTTATCGATAGTTAGACACATGTACGTTTAAAGACAAAGACATTGTTGCGTGGTTGTGCGACGTTTCGCTGGCTAGGCCGGCTTCATCAGGCTGCAAGTTCAGGCAAAATGTACAAAAACTTTATGAAGCCGGCCTAGCCAGCAAGACTTTTTGCAACCGTGCAACAATGTGTTTGTCCTTGTATATATATGTATCAATAAGTACCATCCTGGGTGTACATCAACCTTCTGTCTATTTAATTGGTTATCCGCCAAAGCCTTCTTCACATACATAGTACATAAAGTCGTTTCAGTTGGCTTTACATCTTACAAGTTAGCATTTTTCATGCACTTAGTTATTTTTTCCTTCAACCTTTTTGTATCTTTTTACCACTTGCTATGGCTGTTCAGGTGTGAAATTCTTAGTTTTATATTTATTGGGAATAATGTTAGTTTTGTAGTTCTTAAGGTGTACAGCTTTTTGCATACATATTATGCGCATAACAGCTTGTCAAAAGTCGAAATTTGCATGTTACGGTAGCATACACGCAACATACTTGCTGAATTGAAATAATTTACACTGACGTGACAAAGTGTAATACTTTATTTTAAGCTACATATTTTTGTAGGCCTGTAGTATTTCTGAAAATAAAGGATTTTGTATTGACACTTAGCAATATCTTTGGTGCACTATAAAATAAACAATTTTATGTTGACCAAGTATTTTGTTTTTAGGAAAAATCAGCATTCTTACTGACTACAACAATACCAGATTTATAGTTATGTGAAGTGCCAATTCGTTGCGGTGTATGTTGACGGTAAGAAGGGCACATTCCCTTCTATGATGCAATGAGCTGCCATTTCGAGGTTTCAAGTTGCACGATAAGAGCAGGTAGTAGTCTGTCCCGGCTCTTTCGACACCCGTGGGCAGCTGAATAAAAAATCTGAGAATGGCTCATTATGTACTGAATGGACGCTGTGCGTCGTGCATCTGGAGTGTTAGTTAGGCATGTATTTGTAATATAGGCTAAATCTATTAAGAGTGATATTGCTAACGTAATGAAAACTGTTTTTTAAAATTGGGTTCAGTAGCATTTCGTATGTCAGTTGACTATTTTTGTTTATAGTTTTCAGAGCATTTTTTTAAAAATGCTGTAAAAGAGCCTGTAGCAATGTGGACCACACCGAGGTGAATAAAAAGTCAGCGATGGCATATTTTGAGTTGACATGTAACTAACCCCTTCAAATTTAATACAACATGTAAATCCATATCCATTCTCATGCTAGGGCACTTGACTAGACAACGCCCTTAAGGGGGATGAAGCACAAAATAAAAGAATTTTCACAAATTTCGTCATAACTTTTCCCCCTCGCTTATTATAGAAAATCAGGGTTTGACAATCCGTAGATTACACTTTTTTTGTACACCTTCTTACTGTATTACATAATCACAGACTTTCTTATTTTTGGAGCAGTGATGGCAGATAGAAAAATATGCCTCTTTTTCCTATCTTCCATTCTTGCTCCAAAAATAAGACAGTCTGTGACTATGTAGTAATGTAATAAGTTGAACAAAGGTATCATTTCCGCATTGTCGAACCTTGTTTTTCGATAATAAGCGAAGGGAAAAGAGAAAATGTCTAAAATTGTGAAAATTCTCTGCATCTTCTAATTGGATTATTTTTTGCTCTTTTGTTGTAATTCTCAGGAGAGAAACTTAAAATTGATTATAACGCATGCTCTGTTCACCTCACACTAGTTTGACTGTTAATGTGTATTTAGGCGGCAATTAGTTGTGTTTTTTTTGGTTCTTAATTTGCTGGACTTCTTACGGCAAATACATGTTAACTGCCATGCCTTTTCTGTAGAGCAAGGTAAACATAATTCATGCTATATTTACAAATTTTTACATTTTTTTTCTCAGAATCTCAAAACAGTAAATAATAATATAATCTAATACGGCAACTGATGCCAAGCCTTAGGTGTGCCACCTACCTGTAGTAGGCCTATTTGTGTGTTGGAGGCTCAAAAACAGTATTTCCAAGGTACTTGAAGTTTTAAAACTACTCGCTGAAATAGTTTTCTTTTCATAGGTATAGTCTGTCTCACGTAAGTTAACTTTTCTGTATTTTGACAGTTATCTGAGAAATGTGCCTGGCAGTCCCATTGTTTGGAGCTTTAAACCTACCTGTCTTCCTGGAAAAGCAGTGTCGCCACAACCCTGTTTACATACACAGTTCTCAGAAATTAACTGTCAAAATATGGAATACTTATATGAGATAGACTATAGGCACTTTAGGAATGCATGTTAATTTGTAAATTAACGTTTTAACCTACAGCAACACTGACAAACAGCCATACAGGCAAGCCCCTTAAGGTACATGTGTTAGAATAATTTTCTGTGTTTTGAGATGCAGAGCCAGGGGATCAATAAGGGTAGACAGCTGTTCTCAATGAGATCCACATAGACTACTCGTGATTCGCTAAAACTGATATTTTTGTTGTTTAGTCTTTTTCTTACGAGATTTTAAGTTAGTAAGATAAGATAGCATGTAGTAAAGCCAACGTATCCTGCAAAATATTTTTGGATTCAAAGCAGTTTTTAGACATTTTGAGGGGTCCCAAAATAATGTTTCTTATAAACGTGCTGCATTTTAAAATTATAAATGCATGTATTTGTTTCTGTAGATATACGTAATTATAGTAAGTTCAACATTTTCACGTTAAAATTATAGGCATGATAAGCCCTACACTACAACACTATTCATACACCAGGTACACACAGGTTTGGCAAGTTGGTAAAACAAGAAGGTACAGTTTTCTCAAGTGTTGAACCAAATTAATAATTTACTAACAACTTAGAATTTTGGAAACCAATGCGTAAATTGGAAAGTTCATTTTGTTACAGACGAAAATCATGAAGGTATGTGAGGCAGACAAGATTATAGATGATACTTCAATATGTTACTGAAGACCTACCTTTCTAAGCTTATTTTTGTAAGACCAAACACCTCTCATGATATTTTGCAAATAAGTTAATTTAACGTTCAGTTAGCCTCATTTTCCAAAAGAGACTTAGTACCTGTACATTAGAATGTTTATCCAAGATTACTTCGTTACTTGCATGAATGTCCCAATGAATGGCTATTAAAGTTACTTTATGTAATCGAGATTCACGTGTCACATTCTTTAAAAATTACTTGAACAGTTTTCAGCAAGACAGACTTCCATGCTTTGTTTCAATAACAGTTTTCGTGACGTCTTTTTTATTCTCATGAGCCATCTGTCCTTTCCGTTCACTGCTGCATGTATTAATGTATTCTAATTCCTTGAGTAAGTCTCGCTGGTAAAGTTTGACAGCTGGCTTCAGTGATAAAAGGTCCTTCTCCATGGGTAGTTCTGTAACAAACACACTGTAATGACACAAATGGTTTCTTTTCCAGAGTGGAAGTTAATGTAGCACATTTATTTAAAGCAGAACATCTGCCACCTTTATTTTTGTGACTTTTGGTTCACATTTTTATAGTACTTCAGGCAATGATAGAGCGTAGAATATTAATGAAAAATTTAAACATAATATAAGTGTAATATTTTCATCAATTTAGCTTGTACTGCAGAGGGATATTATTTTAAAATTATAATACTAGAGCTGCACAAGCCATGTTAATAGGTTTGTCGCCACAGCAGTGTAACCCAAAAAGAGGACACACTTGTTCAAAGCATTAAAAAAGAGGACACTTAAAAAAAACACTCTTAGTACACCATAAATTTTTTTTATGTAAATGTATAAATAATTTACTTTATTATCTGGTAGTTTAGTACAGTAAATGCTAAAAAAGCTAACATAATTTCTAGAAATAAACTCTGAGTATGTTAGCACTACAAAATAAAACAGATTGGAATAGTCTTCAACATAGACTGACAATTGCACTTTCTGAAAACCATTGACAACTGTAAACATATGTATAACAAACGAACAACGTAATAATTTCCAAAGCAAAGAAGTTGCACATAAGCGTGAGGCATGTCGGTACCGTTCCTAAACATTTTGTGACGCAGAGACCATATAAAAAGTACATTTTGGCTCTCTGTTCTTGAAAAAGAGGACATTTAGCCCGTTTTTGTAAAACCTGGCCGGACAGTTTACGAGGCGTTGAAAAGAGGACATGTCCGGGTAAAAGAGGACGTCTGGTAACCCTACATGTTAATGAAGTTCAATTTTGATTGATCTAAAAATGGAAACCTCTTTGAATAAGCGTGGCAACATCCTGAACTGCAAAACTATATCCATGTTTGTAAGATAGTTATTTAAACCATCCACTTATTCAATATTTTTGTGTTTATAGAATTATAGGCAAATTTTATTTTCCCAGAAGAAAAAATACAGCATTACAAAACTGTTCTTAATGCACCAAATTTTACTACATGTGCAAAAGCCTAATAAATTTTCGCTATAGCAAATTGACATCTTAACAAAACATATTGTAATCAGTAAGTTTCCATGAAATATCACATGTTCACATCAATACCATGCTCTCTTCTTTCTACTGTTTTTGCAATATTTATTTTTTAAGCTTAAGAGGGCGTGGTACATAATTCAACGCTAAAAACATTAATCTATAACTGTAGGTTTCTTTAAGTCTATCTGCGAAAATTAACAACAATAGTTTTAGCCAACGTTTTAAACAAAATTATTTCCAGTGTTACGAACTTCTGAGGCACAATCTCTTGACGCCGGAACCTCGAGCATTTAACTGCGGTGCAAGAGATCACGTGTAACGAATTAGTAATTCTGGATAAATATTTACTCATAAAGCTGGCAAATACCATTATCTAGGATTGTCATTGAGTATTTTATCCATATTGGTTTCGAAAAAAACTTAGGATCAATTGATGTTTTCAGCATTTATTTATCTACCACGAACCCTTAAACGAGAGCAAATATCAAAAATCTGTTTGGCAATTTTGTCAAATAGTTTTTGCAATGATAGCTAATTTTTTCGGAGCAAGAAATTACAACGTTTCGACTGAAAAGTTTAGTAACCAGAATTTTGTTAGTTACATAAATAGTATCATAGTATTTACTGCCTTGAAAAACATCAGCCAACATGGAGAAGACAAAAACAACTGCCAAACTGATTTTTGATATCTGCTCTCATTTAGGCGTAAAAAATTAATATCGCTTATAAGTGGGAACAGAGCATGGCCGTAAGACAGTCACCTACTTGAACTGCATTGCAGTGTGTTGGAAGAAATTTTTTTTTAACTACCTACTTTTAAACTAACCTTAACTGTGCTGTACTTAAAAAAAAAGGAAAAAATTCTACATGACTTTCAAAATAGCACATTCTAAAATATTGTTTCAAAGCTAGTCTCCAACATCATGAAAAACGGTTTTCATAAACTGCAGTATGTCAACATGTAGGCTATTTGCTGAATTTAAACTAAATTACGATAGAGGAATGCATTGGACTTTGCAGCATAGTTTTTTTTGCAAGTAATAACGTAGGGTCATAACATAGTCACATTGATATGAGCTGCTAGTGGGAAGCTTGTATGCTTGTACAGTACTTAGCAATGTCTCAAATTTTCATGTAATAGTACCATCTTTATTTCTCCCTAGATTTCAGCTCTCAGATGGGGGGAAATGTTTTGGGTTGACAAAATCGTGGTAATTAGATGCGTGCATTATATTCACAGGATTCCTTCCTACCTGAACCTATTATTTGTGGGTTCAGCACTAGATTCGAAGGGCTAAAGAGGCACTTTGATTTGTTTGTGTTGCTGACCAAACAAAATGGAATTCATAATCCTGATCACATGTGTTAAGCACAAATCAGCATCTATCTGTGAATGATAGGATTCCAGTATTATGTTCAAAAAAGAGTCTTCTACTCCTCAGATATTTTACAGTAAGTATCAATTTGCCAATTTTAATCAGGTACTGTACGTGACTTGTGCAGAAGTGTAATAAAGTTTATTTTTTAAATTGTGAATTATGTCTTTCAGGTTGAACTGTAGCCTAGTTGTTATAATTCAAATTTGTATCCAGCATCATTAATTTGTTATTTGCTTATACACACACAAAATTCAGCACCAAAGATGGTACATTTTGCTATGTTTTACATGCTCTAGTTGTTTGCATAAACAAGTTAAAGTATAGTAGATAATAGGTAAAACACTACAATAGATAATACAGTGCATAATTAAATAGATGGTACAAATAATAGACTGAAATACAGAAAAATTCAGTGACTAACGTACAATTAAAGAGTACATTGGTTAAAATGCATAAACCATAAGTTTTACATGCAGTAAGTTATGTATGGTAATCAATGAAATAGTGTTTGAGAGTTGTGTTTGTAAGCATGATATTGTGAGTATTGTATGGACGTGTACACTAATTTTGTAACTTTAGTAAATTTTGACAGTTTTTTAAGCATTTTCTGTCATCATGCAGTCACAATCAATGCAAGACAATACTTACTGCACAAACAATGGAATGGACACAAAAATGTTGACTTAACAATGCATCAAACATGAACACATGTAAGGGAAGCTCACTCAATACTGTCCATATTTATTTACGTTATGAGAAACTAAGTATAATCAATGCTAATTCTAATATGTAGTAAAAAAATATATGCCTACGTAAAAACTCTTTCACAAGGTTCTCTGATGCACTGATTGACAATTGCACACATGTGACATAAAAGACTGAATCGACGACAGTCAAAATCCCATTCCAAACATTAAAAATCATTGTACTGAATTGGCATTAAAGATATTTTGATTATGCTGTCCCATAATTTTTAACCCAAACTTTTGTGTGATCATGTTAAAATTACATGGACTTAAATGCGTAATTTGATGTGGAGTGACATTTAATGGTTGCTCAACAAGTAGCTTTAAGTTACTTCGACAGAACAACGTTGCTTATAGTAAATATATGTCAATTGCCGAGTCTAGAATTGTTCTAAACATGCTCCCAACATTCTCTGTTTTATTATGGGCCATCTAATTGCTCACACCATTTCCACCATGTTCTGTGTCACTTGCTTTAAACAATGATGCCAAAATGCCCAGAACATAATTTACACTAATTAAATTTTTTCTCAAAACTGACTTGTAATCAAGCTACAAACACTGGGATTGTAAAAAAAAAAAAGTAGTAGGTACGCTATGAACAAAAAATTGTGAGGTGCGGTTGGATAATGCAGAACTAAAACTAGTCGGAAAATATGCCTTAAAGTGGTTTTCACTCAAAGAGTAGTCCTCGAGGACAAGACAGATGCTAGTTGAGCATCTTGCATTGAGATACACATCCAGGTTCTGATCGTGCACCTAGTCTAATAGCATGCAAAGGGATCTGCAACAGTATGATGATATTGCACATGTCGAGAGCCTGAAGACTGAACTACAGATGCTATGATTACAGTCCCAGATATATCGCGGGTTCAATGACCAGCAGGCTGGACTCCACAGACCTGTGTGCACTATGTACTCAGCTACTTGTACATTCGCTGCTGCTCCAGCGAGTGAGCATTTGAACGTTTGACGATGTAGCGCGGGAGTCCACGAGTGTTTTTATGCATGTCAACCATTGGTTCGCAGTCCTCAAGGTCACGTTTAATAAACAATGACCTGATCGAGACAGTTTCCAACATATACATGAGTTAGAAATCCAACCTGTCCTCGGTTGAATTCACAACATTTCCGGGACTCTAGCTATGATGTAATCTTAAGTTTCTCCTTTATCTTAAGTAGACATAGCATCGAAGACCTAAAAATACCATATTTAGCTTTTTTCCAAATTGATAGAATAA
This sequence comes from Medauroidea extradentata, assembly GCA_003012365.1. Taxonomy (NCBI): domain Eukaryota; kingdom Metazoa; phylum Arthropoda; class Insecta; order Phasmatodea; family Phasmatidae; genus Medauroidea; species Medauroidea extradentata. Next base: position 2,833 of record PNEQ01066185.1, on the reverse strand, counting down.
AATATCAAACATGGGATTAAAAAATTTATTTCCAGGATAGGTATGGGTACGGAGACAAAATCTGAATGTCAATTTTAAGGCTCTAGCCACACAATGCCCCCTCGGGGAGGCAAACAAATTCGGTTATATAGAGTGTTTTAGATAATGGTTTAATTGTAGAGTTTCTCTCTTACTTTATATTTTTCATCTTGAAGATGCTGCTAATACAACAGTACCTTATTAAAATGACACTAGGAAACATGACACCAAGCATGCCTCTCTACGTTAAATGAATTAATGTTTTCAAGTATGGTTCTCTTTTTGCATCTGAGTGACATACTAATTGCTTATAACATTCACACTTTTTGAACCAAGTGTAGAACTGCTCAACCTTAGTACAAGCTAACATAGCATAGTTAGCATTCTTACAATTACTTGATTTAGTAAACTGAAGCACTTTCATTTCTTATATGGTTTTTCGAGGGAAAAAAGAGGGAAAGTATGGTTTTACCAAAGGCTCTGCCATAGTTCTTTATTTGTTGTCGGATCTTGTGCTATGTTGACCTAGAAAATAATTGTTTTTATAAGGAATGGTCACACAAAAAGCTTAAGAGGCTGTGTCCACCTCATTTGTTAATAATAATAATTTTTCTTTAATAAATAAAGGATGTGACGAATAACCGGCAATGTTTCTTTATAGAAACATTACATTTTACTTTTAGGTTCATATTATTTGATGAAGTTGGTACTGGGAGTTATTTAGTGTTTATTATTTGGTGAGGGAGAATTTGTATCGTAAAATTTAAATTAACTCAATTATTTCATAGTTACACTTAATTTTTTAATACAATATACATAATGAAAGGTAAAGTAATTAGCTACGTCCCTATTGGAACATTTTAAGTTAAATCTTGCCAAATTGTTAATTGTTAAGGAATTAATGATTAATTCATCAAAATAAGCGACACAGACTCTTAGACAATTTCCAAAGTTACTGTACCTCAACGGAAAACTAACTACACATGCATGTAATGTAACTAACATAGTCTTCACATCAATAGCCAAAGCTCCCAAAGCAAGTAGTAGCCCGTACCTGTTGCCTACTTGGAAGCTATTAACAAATGAATATTTTTTTTCATGCCTGAATTCCAATGTGATGTAAACTTTTTTTAATAGTAATTCAGTTTATTTATAGGGCTTAGATATTACAAGGACTATAGGATCATGTACCTGATTAGTAACTAGCTAGACTCATATATTAAGAAATTTTCAGGGTGTGTGCCATGTGGCCATAGTAAATTATAGTTATTTAAAGACCATTTTGAGTATCAAAGGAAGCATAATGGCTGTTTGCTTTTATAATTGTTTCATGGTAATTGTCAGGAAGAATTTTATATATAAAAGCATTCTGTTATCAACATTTTAAATCAAATATTTCAGGGTATGTTAACTGGTTTTGAAGTAGTGCATGTGCTTGCTTTTGTTTGAGAAGTACAGATGATAGAAATGTTACATAAACCAAAGATAAAAATATTTTCTTTTACCTCTAGGGACTGACCCGACAAAGACGATCCAAAAGCGTCGTGCTGGCTCAATAGGGTAAGTAAGCATAAGTTCAATTTGTTTTATGTTTAATATTGGAACATTATAGGTTACTTGCTTGTGGATCATTGTGCTTAAAGTATATATAAATATAAAGTGCATGGTTTTGTAAACTTATGAAGCTGTGTTATTTCCCAAACTAGATGTTTATTGTAGTTTTGATTTCGACTTATTGTATGCAAAAAATTGTGATAACGGTTTAGTGGGCTTACACTTGTTTAACCTTGTTAATATTTTACATATATCTGAAGACATATTGCTGTTATTTTGCTATAAAATGTCTGAAAAGTTTTATTTTTGATAGTTTTTACTAATTTTTCAAGGCTAATTTTTTTTGTATAGGAAACAAAATTTTATTTAAAATTAATTCCTTTGTATTGTGAGCTGGTTAGAAAACTGGATATAAAGTTCTTCCAAAAAAAAATATTTGGAAAATTTTAATGCTTCTTGTGGTGATAACCTTTCTGTACTAGAATCTTCCAAGTAGCTTGTTGAATGTATGAATGAAAGCTCCCATGTTTTCTTGTATTTGAGTAGCAGCTCTGACATATATTTCATCAAAGTCTGTAGAAGATTCTCGTTTGTGTATGTCACCCATTTGTTAGTTGCCCTCATTACATCTAAATTTGTAATACACAGAGATTTTTCAAATATTAACTGTGAATATGCAGAAATACTTTTTAACATATAAGTATACTTAACAGGTTATACTTTTCATCCATGTCTTGTAGCAGCAGGTGTTTTAGAATAAGTTGGCAGCACTTTAAACTGCCTTATTTTTATTGTCATTTCAAATGAAGTGGTCCAATTTTTTTTTTGCAAAAAAAGGAGAGTCAATATCAAAAGTTGGTGTAGTTACACAGATTATGTAAAATAATACTTGACTTCGAGACTCCTCCCCTTTTTTGAGTAATAATCCTTTGAATAAAATAAATACTTTTTTACCAAAAAAAACCTGTAGCTTAAAGGTGAAATTTTACCTTGTAAAATTGTAAGTGCAAATTGTATACCTCATTTTGTAGCATGTTTCTTATTGAACAAATTGTTTTTTGAATGATAATAATAATAATAATAGATCCTTGCAAATGGGCTATCGCCCGGTGGCAAGTCCACATCCTCCCACTCATTCTCCCTCCAGACCCCTTCTGAACTGCCCCACACTCTCAACCCTCACCAGCTCCTCCCTTAGCACATTCCACTCCCTCACCGACCTGACCATCATCGACTGCCTACCTCTCTCCGTCCTCCTCCA
>PNEQ01066184.1:0-21296 GCA_003012365.1 Medauroidea extradentata | reverse complement strand
TTAAGCGAGGCATTGTTTTCTACTAATCGTTCCCATAAGTCCCAACTAATCAAACTCTTAGCTGCCCCGGAATCCACTAATGCCCATTCCTCCACGCTTTCCTGACGGTGCCCCCACTGCACCAATAGGACATTTCCTCTTCGGGTATCTCTGCCGTGGCGCGAAGTCATGCGCAACGGGGCTACAAGGTCGCGCTGTCCCTTCGCCCCCTCTCGTTTCCCGGACACTGTCCCTTCATGTGTCCCACCTCATTACATCGGAAGCAACGACGATCCTTAATTTCCACCTTGGCCTTTTTACATTCGACCAACCAGTGGCCTCTACCCCCGCAGTTAGCGCATCTGCCTATTCTCTCCTGTGTACCTTTTTTTTCTGATAAATTGGGCGACTTTAGTCCTTCCGTACCGTCCCGAACCTCCATAGACATAACCGGGAACTTCACATGTCCCTTATCACTCCCTGAAGTCCTATACTGTGAAGGAAACTCCTTATAATATTCTTTGCGAGTTACTGCACGCCCTTGAACCTCAATAGCTAAGTTCTTCAGCTCAGTTAAGGTAGTAGGGTACAAGCACAAATTACATTCTGCCCTCGTTGCTGGAGAAATGTTTTCCATGATCAAGAGGATCAAATTTCTCTCATCTCTCGATGAGAGAAAGCCCTGCTATAATCCACGACTGATTCCGCAAAAGATATAAACGACTCGCCCGGCTTCTGAAAACGTTCAACTAGACGTTTAATACAACGTAACCGGACGCCGACGGGACAAAAACTATTCAATACTCCGCGTCGGAAGTACTCTATACTACAGGTTTCCTCGTGTGACAAAACCTCCGCCAGAACTTGCGCTAACGGCCCCACACACTTCGCCGCCAAACCTGTCAACAAACTCTTATCCGAAATTTGTTTCAAATCGGTAATTCTAGATAACTTAATCAAAAATTCTAAGACGGGTTCTACCTCCCAGGAATCCACGCACTGCAAGGTTTTAATTAAATCGCGCATCCATTTGTCATTTTGTTCCTTTACCAGACCCCAATTTTCGCGCCCTACTTATCTTTCGTCTCTCATCCTCTTCCTTAAACCACGTTATCGCACTTTGACGTAACTCAATAGATGTTTCATCCTCTGAAACTACAAGCCCTCGTTCGTTTAGATACAGAGTTAAATCGGGCCGCCCCAGGCGGTACAAAAAGTCAGATGGTGCCGACATGCCTACGAGAAAAGCCGCGATATCCTGATCAAAATAGCCTTTCAAAATTAATACCAGGCGTAATACAATAAACACAGTTACAAGTTTCTTTCCCTTGTTCAAGAATGCGCTATTCCATCAAAACAAATAAACCACTTGCACCATAAGGAAGCAGAGTGGCGCAGTGAAATTGAGCCGTTAATGGCCCAATATACTCTCTACTCAGCCGAAGGCCTCAAAAAAAACAAACACTCCGAAGGCTTAACCCCACGGATAAGCTCACACAAACAGGGCAAGAATCAGCAACACTCCTACCTATCCTTATAGATGTAGGTTGCAAGGGTAAAGTAACTGCATTCTTGAACAAAGAAAACTCGGGCAAAATCACTAATCATCAATATATTCAGGCACTTTTTTACATGTACAAGACGTTACAATGTTAAGCCTACATCCAAATGGGTGCTAAATGCGCACAGTTCAATTTTACACACTCTCAAATCCTGTCAACTGCCCACCACATACACAATAAAGGGCCACAAAAGTATTACCATTACAACATCAAACGCATCGAGTTTTCCACCACAAAACCTTAACAACACTCATAACATTCCTAAACGGTTTAGTTAGTCTCCAGCAATTTCAGGGAAATCAGAAGATCATAGAGATAATCTCCTTGTCTGAGGGCGACCTTTAATTTTAATCAGCTCATCGGCCTGCGCAATTCCAGGCACCTTAACATTGTTTGCCGTTATGCGGCTCTCCCGGCCTCGTTGATGGCTCCACTTGACACTCAGGAAAAAGAGGGAAGCTAAAGTTGGCTATTTGCCCTAGTTGGGTGGACCTTCAGGGCGACAATTTGGGCCGGCTCAGAAACAAGCAGGGGAGACTCATCCATTTCTCGTTGTTAATGCCGTCAATTAAGCGGACTCACCACACGACCGCAATGTCCCACGGCATTGCAATTTCCCACCTTGGCAAGCGAAGCAGAGCGCACACAGGAAGTCCTGGTTACCATCCGGCAGCACTCGTTAATCCCTTTTTCAAACTGAGGGTGGCTTCCCCTCACCGACCCTTCCTAGTCCACGCCCGTCACAAAAGTGAATTTTCCTGCTCGAGCGGCCGCCAGCTCGACTTGCCGACACGCGCGCCCCTACCGCCAGTTAACGGAACCAGACCACCCCCTCCCCTCCTGGGCCTACCCCTCCATGGCCAGTGGAGTGGGAGGTCCGAAGAGGAAAGGGAATGCGCCGACACCGTCAACTGGGGCTTCCACCATTTACCACTCAAGCCGAGATCCTCTAGACTTCTGGAAACCCAGGAAAAACCCTCTAGAGACCCAAGACCCAACCTGGACTCAGGAATCAACGTAAAACTTTCCTAAAGGAGGCCCTGTAATTAAGGGTGATCGCACAACACCATCTTCGCTTGACTGTAGTATAATTCGTAAATGTAACCATCAGCACATATACATATCTTGACAACAAGTTCCATCACCAAAGCCGATGCTCCCGGGAGAGAAAGCAAACTTAAAAGACGAGAGAGCAAATTAAAAAAAAAAAACTCCTCCACTCATTGCACCAACATGCATGGCGTCTATTCCTGCTACTAACAACGCAAACAATAGGTTCTTCTATACGGCCACCTCTCCGCAACCATACTACCGTGCACACACACACACCCATCCTGCTCCAAGGCCCAACAACAAGTAAATCCCCCCCAGCCAAAACGGCCGACGCGCGACGCTCTCTCTCCCTGCAGCGCCTCTAGTGGCCACCCAGCGCACTAAGCGAGAAGAAAAAAAAACACTTATAATTAAAATTATGTTAAATAAACAACCAAGATAAAATTACGCCAATGAATTACACTTGAAATTAAAATGGAGCTTTACAAAAAACAAAAATATTGCCTTAAAACAAAATAAATTTTAAATAAGTTTAAATTCAGTTCTCTTACTGGCCAACACCGGCCCACGCAACCCACCACTGTCTGTCTCACACACGCTAACGGCCGTGCCCGAGTGCTAAATTAACGGTAAAATAAACAGGAAAAAACGGTAAAATGCAAAGTTCTGGTATTCCAGGAACTGGGAAAGCACACCTGTGCTGAACAACTGAACAATACACCCAGCCTGAAAACCAAACACATTGTTGAGAAAGAACAAAAATTCTCCAAAATATAAAGTTTCAAACCACAAAAAACTCAACCTAAACAAAAATTAAACAAAATAGAATGAATATAAACTGATAGTGTACAAACCAAATGCAGACCTTTGCAACAATACTTGAAATGAAAGACCTGCTATACAAAAATAATTAAAGATTCCAAAAACTACACACAGTAACTAGTGTTCCTTGTTCTGCTGACGTCACTTTACCCACTTGTTTTTCACCTTTAACTGAAATAATTTTCCCTGGCTTGTGAACTGTTGTAAATCCCGTTTCATCTACATTAAAAATTGCCTCGGGGTCCAACGGGGTATTTTTCTACTACTTCTTTCATATTTGAAAAAAATTCTGCAACAGTAGTTTTATTAAATGCTGTGGCCCTTCCTAAACTTGTTGCTTGGGGACTCCTTAAAGAAAGTTCCTTGTGGCGGTGCATGAAACCCTTCAACCACGCATAACTAGCTATTTCATTTTCGGTCCAATATTTCGGGATCTCAACATCATTTGCTTTTGTAAACTGAAATGCAAATTTCCATGTCGTTAAAGGGGTTAAGCCAAAATGTAACTTTGCAGACAGAATGAGATAAGATTTGAAACTATTCTCCTGTTCTTGAGAAAACACTTGTTTTGAAACATGATTCGCCTGAAATTTTGTTTCTTTCCCTTTCTCAACAATGTTCACGTACCAGCCTAAAGTCTTCCTATCAATGCCAAAGACTTTTGATGTTGCATGTACACTTTTTCCATGGTCTGTCACCTGCAGAACTGCTTCTTTCATTACATGTGGCGGAACCTTGGTTCTGGCATTTTCCCGTGGTTTCCAGAAAAACGGCATCTAAAAATAAAATAATCATACACTAAAGTTAAGTAACATTTGAATTTATCAAATAAATAACACAAATATTAAAAACATGACAAATTACAGTAAAATATTATACAATATTTCCTATACGACCATAACATACGTGGGTCAAACCTCCTACCTACGACTTGCACTATATGACTGACGAAATTACAGTTAAATACTGAGGCTAACAAATTTGTAATTATATCAGATTTTAGGTAAAATGTCATTAAATATTTTGTAGGATTTACATTATTTAAATAAATAAAACACTCTTACCTGTTTTCTTGCGAGTAAATTCTAAAATCAACAACAACTTGATGCTACAAACATAAACACTGACTGTTCTCTTCTGCATCACTTCTTCAACTGATACTTGCTATTATCTATGACTTGGCAGTACTATACAACATCTGACACTAGGTAGCAGCACATACTTATTTATTTCTTTAGTAGAAGAGGGGTGGGTCTAACCTCCTCTATGGTCAAACCTCCTAAGGTTCCCCTAGGCTTAACTAGTCCATCTCTATCAGACTTTAAAATATTACTACTATTAACTTTATTGTTTATGACTAATGGAGATCTTTAATCAGTTTTTTTATTTTTCCAGAAGTTTACTATACAATTCTATAGGAATAGGTGCCTTAGTTACAGTTTGCACTACTTGAGAAATTTATTGAACTCAACTCATTTTTCCCAGTATTATTCAAGTGATGGCCATGAACAGTGAAAAGATCCCTACCAAATTTGCTAATGTCAATCACATTAACATTAGTAAAATGTTTACATAGTTCACTAATTTTTCTGTTTGTTTTCTCTACTTCTCTATTCACGCAAGACCATGTTGGTAGTTCATAGAACTGTGGAACTTTAACCACATCAACATTTGTATAAGTGAGTTTGGACAGTTTTTGTTTCAAATTACGTAGCTTTTCACTACTCTCACTATGCCCTACATCATTACTACCAGCTGCTAGCACTATAGCATCATTTTAACTAAAACCAGAACATTCTATTTCACAGTCTTTTGCTACCTCTAAAAACGGGGTGACTTGATACAGTTTGCTAGGTACTTTAACCATTTACAACTCTTGACATAAACGTAAGTTAAGCAATGTTATTATTTTAAAAGTTGAGTTACAAGTTGATGTATATACAAAACTTGTTATGCTAAAATAAATTTTGGAATAGTTTTTTTTTTTAAATAAGCTTGTATCAAGTCACCCCATGGGTTGGGGTGACTTGATACAGGCTTAAATTCTTATCATTTTATTAAGTCGTTTTGTTCTAAGGGTGACTTGATACACGCAGAACATTACAAAGTAGTCAAGTACCGACTTCCTATACGTAACACATAAGTTTTATGTTACATATATACTTTTTTTATGCTTTGCTGTTTAGTTTTGTTTATTTTCATCGAGATATATTTAAACAATTTTTTATTTACATGTCATTATCCAAAACATTTCTAACATCTGTTATTTAATAATATATGTGCTCTAACTTACTTACATCTGGAAAAATTGTCTCACTAACATTGTCAAATTATTTTCTTACTATGGCAGCTTCATCCTTAAAAATAATAACTTGACATTTCCAGTTATTGTTTTGAGGAGATTCACACACTTACGTAAAGAACTAATTTTTATTTGTCAGGCATTTCAAATGATTCAAAGTGTTTCAATATTGACTGGAAATTTCAGCAGCCCATATCTTGTTTCTTGTGGAGGTGGTAAACGACATCTCACTTCATGTGGATACACAATGCTTCAATCCTCAACGTTAGGCCACACAAATGTGTCTGAGCTAGTTTTGTACCGTCGCATAAATTTCACCTCAACAGTTCTTGCACTTACAGTTGATGATTCACTTATGCTTGTCACCATTGCTACAAACAATTTCTTCGTTTCACAGGTTTTTCTTTTGGTTGCTGACAGTTCTATCATGAGATAGTTCCCATGTGTGATATCGTCGTAGCTTACATGTGCCGGTTCCTTAGTAGCAGTATCATGACGACTTAAACTACTCGAACTATCTTCATTGTCACTGGATTGTTGTGAGTTCATGTTGGTATCACTACAATCAACCTCTTCTGGAGATGTCTGTTCAATTTCCAAGTTGGTGACACTTTTGCCTGCCTGAACATCTAATCTCTTCTTCTTTCTGGGAGCTGCGTTCGAGTTCTTCTTGCTTTCATCACCATATCGCATGGTCTTCAGGAGACTGACAAGAGAACTCTCCATTCCTGAATTAGGTGTGCTGCTTATGTCTGCATCAGTGGAGGAAGGAATTCGGTCCAACACTTTGTGGCGATTCAGGGGAACAATCCCACATTTCTGAAAACCTGCTTTTATGACCTGAGGTGCAGTTTCACTAAGCTTGTCCAACAACTTCTTCAACATGCCAGGAAACTTATCTTTTGGGACAGCTCCTCTGCTCCCCTTTAATTTCCACTCAAACAGGAGTTCTCGCCAGTGGCGTTTGAATGGACGAAAAAATGAAACGTCCAGTTGTTGAGAAAGGTGAGTTGAGTTCTTTGGTAGGCAAATGAACCTAACATCATTTTCAACACATTTTGTAATAACATGTTGAGAAATGTGTGATGACAGATTGTCACCTATCATAGCACGAGGTGCATCCTACTTTTTAAGATAGGGAAGAGCTATGGAAGAAAACCATTCCTCAAAGGTCTTCTGATCAATCCATCCAGATTTTGTGTTTCCGTACCGGGATCCCTTTGGGCCATTGGTTGTCCAAGTGTCCCACAAATGAAGGGATCGGTAAATTACAAAAGGAGGCAAAAGAGTTCCATCCGCAGCACACGCCATCATAATAGACGTGGATGCTTTCGAAGAATTTAAGATTAAATCCGGATGTCTGCAACCTCTTTTAACTACGACCTGCTTCCTACCAGGGTCATCAGAGAGGTTAGTCTCATCATAGTTGATCAGAGATGCTGGTTTTACACCCGGCAAAGCATCTTGCAAATTATCAAAATACGTGTTCACAATTGCAGGTGAAACTGCAGCCCTGCAACGTTTTACGTTGTCGGCCAGCCTCCGCGACAGTACCTTATGACGACTGAGGAAAGAATTTTCCCAGTCGATTCCTGGCATGTTGTTTTTGAAACATCTTGCAATTTTACTCTGCCTGTCAAAAAACCCTTTTACAAGCAATCTGATATCATACACAGTTAGAGGATATCCCCATGTGCTTGCTGTCAGTATATTTTCCACCAACAAATTTTCTTCTTCTGTGGATAACACAGTTTGGCCACCAATATTTCTACTATTCTTACCATGCAAAGCTCGGAACAATTTCATTTTGTCAATGCTGTACTTTTCGGAAGCACTCCAAAGACTTAAACTGCCTTTTCTCACCTTCACCAGTGCTGAACTGAGATTTTCCAGATGACCACTCCCATAGGGCTTTGCATCTGGCCTCTTTTTATATGTCCTTGGCATTTCCTGCATTGTATCAAGTCACCCCAAGTTAGACATCGATTCATGTTTATGACTGTCACAAAAAAAAATTATTTAATAAAACATCTAGCACTTTGTATGTTGTGAATCCAATATGTATCTTACTTACCAGCCAATATTTTTAATGCACATGAATTATTTATTCCAAATAAATAACAAATTTTTCTGGTTCAGTAAACAACAATAACAATTCTGCAATATTTACATACTACCAGTAGTACCAACATGAACTATTAACCTGTGAAATTTCCCACTGAGAAAAACTATATTTCGTTCTGAATCTTGCAGATATAAAACTTCCTTTCTTTAAGAAAAGTTTCATAGAGTTATAAATAATTTTAAAACATTCTCCATTTTGTCTCATGTCACCCCACTGTCTCAAGTCACCCCGTTTTACGGCACCTGGCTTAACTAAACCCATTACTGATTTTTTAGGCAGCAACTCACCTAATTTACCAGCAATTTCACGGCCATGGCTATCTGCAAAAAGACATACTCTTCCCTCACCTGTTTTTTTTTTACCTCCAGGCAGAGTTTCTTGTTCCCTTCTCGGACGTCACTCTTGACTGCAGCAGTTGAATTTACTACACTTTTTTCCTCTTCCAGTATTTCAAATTTATTACCAACAGAAATAAAGAAACTGCGTTGGTTAAGGGTTGTATCTTTGAGCGTGGGAAAATCGGGGCGAAGAATTTTTTGCGCCGGATCAGAACCTAGAGGCGTGGTTTGTGGTGTGAGGCTGTGGGGTTTCGACAAGCAATGGACGGAGAGTGGGGGAAGTCATCTTCCCCTCCATAGGACAGTGCGTGATGCGTGGCTGGCCAGCCACAACCAGCGTTACAGATAAGCTCTCCACTTATCTAAGTCGTGCATTGTCTCGCTCTCGTATTACCATAGGCTACCTCTCTGCGCTACTCGCTCCATATGTATATATTTTTGTGTGTGTGTGTGCATGCATGCAATTGCCAGTGCGCGTCTCTACATTTTAGAAGAAAGCTAAAGACTACTGGACGTGTATCGCGACAATGTAATTACCATGCTTTCAGTTACTTGGATTTGACTGCATTGTAACAAGAGTTTTACGACAAGTGATAAAAGCTCACATGCATAGCTACTGATGCATACACGAGGGAGATTTGCGCAGTTTTTACTAAAACTGAGATATTCTAAGTCAGAATTTACATTGTGATTCTAAACCTGCTGTAATCCGCTTTTTCTTTATTCTTTTTTAGGATATAATTCGGACATTTTTCTACTCTCACACTGAATTACTTTGAGCGAATATCCGTTGGACGCGTTAAGAATTGAACCAGAATTCATTAGGTTCAAGGCAATCATTGTGGCCGTTACACCACCGCAGGCTCAAATATTACAAGACGATATCCAGCTGCACTCGACGAGTGTTGTGGAAATCGAAGACACAGTGCTTCGAGTGCAGTCCAAGAGCAGAAACTGAAAGACCCTATTACTTTGTCAATTAACATAGGTGTAGTTTGAAAATCGTTAACTTGCTGCTGCGATTAAAGTAATAAATCAAGACTTTAAGAAATAATTCGGTTCAAAATAGTAGGCAAATTAACTATTTATCTGTATGATTGATGGCAGAGAATTTGCGTACCGATTGCCGTCAATTTTTTCAATAAATTATCGTAGTTTTAACGCAACAACACAGACCAAACTTACAAAGTATAAGGAACAGGAAACCGCTTGATAATGCAGTCAGCAAATAATTGGGCCTACATCTTCTTTTTTTTTTTTATTTTATTAATATACAGTAATTAAATGACTGCAAGGTATTGTAGTACATGAACAGAAATAATAACCTGGTTATAGAATGTTGATGTATAATTGGCTAATAGTCTCCACAATTTTTGTAGTGGCACGCCCAAGAAGTATGTAAGGGTAGTTAGACTATCTATAGTGACATCATAGCCTATATTTATTTCTTCATTTAAAAAAGTTTTTGCCGCTGTTATTAACCTAGCTTTAACTAACCTTAAAATGTTTTCTTGGAGTGTTGTATTACACATGCCAGAAATTTTAGTAATAATAGCGACTGTACATAAATATTACCTACTGGTAATGAACAGTACTTGAATCCAATTGTCAGATACTATCGTAAAGTTGTCGGTTATACGTGTGTTTACACACCTAAGTCAAACTAACAACCATTTGGAACAAAATAGATGTATAGTAATGTGGTAACAAAAACACTTCCTAGGCCTATAACAAGATTTTAAGCAAAATAATGTCATAAGAAAGTTTATCATAACTAGGGTAGTATTTTCTACGTAATCGTAAATAAAACACAAAATTTAGCTACCTTGAGATAATATATAATATTTACGCTCCGTGGTTGGTCATCCGGTACAAGTACATCTTTGAACAATTTTCAACATACAACATTATTTCATCGCTGAAACATAGTCGTACTCAGGCAGTTATTTGTAATTCACAAAGGCACATTCTAGCAAACGAAGTTGTGTAATATAATCACAAAGCCGTGTAATTTTTAGGAAGTATGAAACGTCGTAAGAGTTAAAAACTAAATAGATTTTTTTTGTGATTCTAAATCCGTGCAATAAATCAGAAAAAGATAAAATATAGCATGGGAATTTGACTATTACCTGCTTTTTGAAACATAATGTCTACTCCTCTTTTTTGGAGCATTTTCTTGCAGGCAAGCTGACTGATTGTTACGGAGCTTGTATGCATAATTTATTGACTTTTTTGCACAATTGTTCCTTGATCTCCATACTTCGCGTATGCCTGGGGTCTACAGGTTCTGGGAGCATACATAGTTCATAGAAATTGAACAATTTAGGTTCCATTTCATTTTTTCAGAATTTGTCATCTCTTTCTATTCTTAGAACAACCATTTGTTGTTCTTCTTATGTCCAAATTCCAAAAAGTCATACATTTCAATCTGTTATGTGCAGCTGTCCTTGTATTTGGTAATGGTAGTCGTGTCTTTTTTTTTTCAGCTGTAATTGGTCACCAACATGTGACAGATATTTTATTTTTCCTTCTGTAACTGTATCTGAAACTTTTTTGTCAGCTGCTGAAGAAGGACATTATATTTCTACTAGTCCATCTTGTCCTATTAGGTCGTCGGGACATTGCTCCTAAAAACGGATACTACTTGTCAACAAAAAGGCCACATTCATTTATCGTAACATGTTCTTGTACCTCAAGTTGTTTCAATGTTGTTTAATTCTGATTTCTTCCCATGTTCAATTGCCGGAACATTAAGTAGACCTGTAAGAGTATATAATCATTATTTACTAAATTTTTACAGCTCATTTTTTAGTCTTCTACGACACACCTTTCCAAATTTGGAAGCAGTTAACAATTTCCGTCGCATCTCAAGCCAGTTTACGCTACCTGCTTGCAGTAATGTATCCCTTTCCGGCTGGTGCCTTTCTTTTTCAGTTTGGGCAGAAATTTTCAACTTGTAACTCTCATATACTTCCGAACTCATGTCAGGCTGTAGGTAGTGAGGACCATAATCTTTGTCAGAAAAGCACTTCGCTAATGACCGCCGACACACCTTCTGGATCCTGCTTTTTTCGGCTTGTAAATTCCTTCTTAACTTTCTTCTGAATTCCACTCGTTTTGCCACTTTGTTTGGACTCATTCCATTATGAAGTGTTTTGTGTAGGAAACAATGCGAAGTGTTTGTATTATGTGCTACGACTGCTGCAGCATGTCGTCCTTGGTAGGACCTTTTTCCTGCGTAGTTTATTCTATTTTCACCAGAGTACTTTGCAACTATGGAGTTAAATTGTTCCACAGCATTGCTATCCACATTATATAACAAACTCCGTGAATGTTTTACTAAGAATTGTGCAGCTTCCATTATTTTACTGTAAAGGCCACTTTTTTGAAGTTGTGGTACAAGGTTTTCCTCGTCTTGTTTGTGGTCCTCACAAAAATAACCTATTTCGGCACACTGCTTACGTTCGCCAAATACATGACTTGGTCCATTTTCTATCACAGCTCTTAATACCAGATTATTTTCTTCTGCTGTTGTATCTTGTAAATTCCTGAACGAAATTGTCTTTTTTTTACACCAGACACTAATTTTTGTACATTTCCTGTTACAATCTTTATCAGACTTGCTGTTCCAAGTTTAGTGTTTTCAGTAGCAGAAACAATGTTTTCTTAAGTCTCTGAACAGTTGTGTTTTTGTATGGTATTGAGACAAGGATTTTTTTTATAAACACTGCTGTCGCCATCTGCAATATTTTTTGCGAATTTTACGTTATGTTCCGCCTCGTTTTGTTTGAACCCTTCACATATAATTTTAGATTCCATACTACTAGAGCTGCCATAATGGTTTTTTTAAGCATTCGTGGGGTTTAGGATCTTCGCCAACAGGTGTTCGGGCACAAACATAATATTTATTTGCTACTACCATGTACAGTACTTTTCTCGAATGAAAACTCATTATTGCAGCAATTCCAGACAGTGTATTATATTTAGTTTTGTAAGACCTTTTGCACCAACTACCATCAACGACTACAGACAAAAGCGGCACACCGTTTACATCAACATCTCCTCTCTCTTTGCTAAGACAGCTTCCTCTGCATTTGCTTTCTTCATTTCTTCAGTTGTTGACCTCTCCCATCCTTCACACACCGTGTTATGATATTTCAAGTATGTGCTTGCAGACATGCTTGGCACACCCATAGACGTGCAAAATTCTTCCAGATTGTAAAACCCTCAAGCTATGCTCATGATGCCAGCCACTGCCCTAAAGTTGACATCCAAGTGCAGTGGGCTAGTATCATTTGTGGGTACATGAATGACTTTATTGCACATGTTGCAATGGAAAATAATGTTAGAATCTAAACCTTGCCTCTGCTCTCCAATGACACTCATGGTTGATAACGAACCGCCAAAGTATGGGTTGTGTGCAGCTTCTTTGTGTAGTTGCTGTATAAAAAAACATGATATCCACTATTCTGGCGCCTTCAAACTTAAAATCCGAACGTACCAGATTTTTCTTTCTCATCGGAAGAAAATGGGCTGCAATATGCACCATTACTATCGATGTCAGTAGGCACATGTTCAGAATTACATTCTGCATAATCTGCCTGAGGAGCAACAACACAAATGTTTGAAGCACTCCATTCCGATTCATGACTAGCAAATGCGGAATCACGTAAAGACATCATGAGGATTTTTTGTGAACCTGAAGACATATAGTTTGTCAGTGGCACAAATTCTGATCTTGAGTTTTCTGTGGTAATGCAGGAGATATCCTGCCCAGTCTGGAACAATTCGTTCTGCATAACAAAATTATGTTTTAAATCTAAATTAATATAATTTCCTTTTACACAAATCATGCAATCAAAGTGATAAATTAATTGGAGAAAACGAACAGACTCGCCAATGCAGTGTCTGTTAAAATATGTTTTGGCGAGTTTTGGATGAAATGAGATATTAATTTCTCAAACATTTAATGTACAAGCCGCTGTGATACGAATAAGATGCAAACTTTCGTTACGATTATTATATAGGCCTATCAATATTAGGACTGGTACTCCATAGACTAACATAGTAGCTGACAACACTGGGTGGAACTGCAAATTCACTGCAATGCAATTAGCAAGCGAGTAAGTTTTGTTAACTTCTTCACTACCCCGCACTAAAGAAGAACACCTTCTTAGTTGTAAAGACACATTTTATTTCTACAGAGAAATTTTTTGATTGAAATTTGAATCACTGCAACGTAGCATTGCTGCTGAAAAAAAAAAGCATCAATTATTTTAATTACCAAGATAAATAGTATTACAATAAGCATTTCAACTATGCAAATATGTTATTTTAAAACTGCGAAAATTCGGAAGTAAACAAACATTTAACATCCATATGAAAAACTAGCTGCCCGGCTGCTGCTTTGCCCGTGTATAATTTTTAAAAGAAAAACTATGAAGACCTGTGTTATACACAGCTACGCTCAGAATGGTCGTCAAAATTTTTTAGAAATATTATGTGTAGGCTATATCCACATTCGTGCACAAAACGGTCATGTATCATTAGGGCTGCTAAAAGTAACAACGTTTAAATTATTTATCTGTGCCCATGCATGCTTTTCTGGATTTCAACATTTTATTTCTTATATGTACTAACTTTAACACCATTTACAAGACTCTGCAAAAAGGCCAAGTTTTGGGATTCTTAAAAATTACTACTTCGGTGATGATTGCTTTTGGCATCATTAAAAAGGCAAAAATTTTCAGCTAGAATATCTGATTACCTTTCAAAATCATCCGACAGTGATACACATGGTCTGACACTGCAAAAACTTGCACAATGAGGTGTCAGAGAAGAGTAAACGTAATTTATTCAATAGTGCCTTAAAACAGAAAACAGGTCATTGTCATCACTAATTCACCGTGGGAAAATGTCACCACACGAGAATATGTGCCACAGGGATCAATATGGGGTCCTCTACTTTTCATAATATTTATCAGTGACTTTGTCGAATCAATTAACGCCAACTTAGCCGTTATGTTTGCTGGCGATATAAACATTTTGGTAACTAACTCTTGTGAAATTGCTGTATGGGATAACATATCAAAAGCTGTATTAATTACCAAATGAAAAAAAAAATACATATTTAGCACGAAGCGCTGATTTTATGGCACCAAACAAACACTCTCCTCTAATCTTAAAAGTAATCAATAGTAGACTCAAGTAGCAAGAAACTACGAATTGTAAATACCTACTACCAAAATTTTAGGTATGTATGCATACATGAGCATACCGCATGTTATTTTTTCATCCAAACAATACGCGCCAAGTTGTGTCATAATTTAGACAAATTTAAAATTAATTACGGGTGTATTTCAACAGAAATGAATTGAATATGATTGACGTTCTTTGTTCCGTCAATACTTTCCTTCTGTGCAGGAACTAATGGATTTCGCTAAAAGAATAAAATTACTACCATAAATTATCATTACAGTTCAATATAAATTTCGGTGATAATAATTTTAATAATATACGTTTAGTCCCAGTGTCTAACTTGGAAGGTCTGTGGTATAATATAGCAACAAATATATTGAAATAATGAACACATTCTTGTAACCATTTTAAATAAATGCTGTACCTTTGTTTCCTCGTGAAAAGATACGGCTGCTGTTTCGTAAACTATATTTGAAGTGGCATTGGCGAAATGTTATTCAATTAGGGGCCTACTTCGTTGTCAGAAACACGTGAGGACCAGTGCAAAGTGCCTGTTTCTGTCACCAGTAGTTGCAGAGGTAACTGCAGCAACATAAAATATTTAGGAGACGACCTACTTTAAATTTCATTTTGGACGGTAAAAAAAACCGTAAATTTTACAGTAGATAAAACACGACAACAGTTATACCGCGAAAACGATTCGAGCAGAATCAATATTCGAATCGGTCAACGGGATTCAACCCTAACACAGAAGGCAGGGATATCAGTGACACCCACACGCCTCGACCTTGAGCACTATCAAACCAGCCGACCATCACTTCCCCTCCAGCGCCGACAGGCTTCCCCCACCCAACGTGGTTTCTCAAGAGCTTGGCGTGGCCCCGCGCGCAGGCAGCACAAACCAGACCCCTAACGGCACGGAAAATGTCCGTTTTCGCTCAAGAATATATTGATATTTATAGCGGTGATCATATAATATTATTACACAATTTTATTCACATTGATGCGTACTTTCCACCTATAATCATAGTTTTTCGAAAATACTGATACGTAACTCGTAAATTAAGTGTAATGTTTCTTGTATTTACCATTTTTTTAAAAGTCTTAATATCAAGATATTCAAAATATTGAAACTGTAGGTGGAAAGCCACATGTTTCTTCTCATTGCATAAAAAACTGGACTCCGTGGTATGCATGGTTTATGATAAAAGCTTGAGAAAAAATGACTATATGTTTTCCGAACTGGCATGGGGGGTAGATACAACTCTTAACAGAATGTTTTCTCTTGCCTTTCACTACTTCTGACCATGTGTTTGGCTTGTACAGGCACCAATAGTAGGAATTCCCAAGCAATTTTAATTCTGACTGCAATATACTTATCTCCTTGAGCGATGCAATTTCTTCAAAAAGTTGCTGCATTATGCCATCCGTTGCTGGTATACGGTTTTGAAGATTACTAGTATTTTCTTCGCCGGAAAGTTGCTTGTCGCCATTGCTACTGTGAGCTTCTGAGCAAACCTTACAGAACCACTCCGTGGAAGGTATGGATTCATCATTTTTTCCACTGCATTTATTTAGATGAAACTACAGATCACAGGAATCACACTGAATACCATTTTTTACAATTCTGTTGCATTTTCCACACGTATAACATCTTAAAATATTTGGTTTTCTTGCAACACTTCCCTGCTCACAACCAAGCGGCGCCATCTTCTACATACATAAATGGATATGAGTATAAGGAAATTAATGGTCACATAAGACTCTGATATGAACATTATCTCAAAAGCAATGAATGTCTCGACTCAATACACATTTTCGTTAGAAATACGTTAAACCAATAATTGACAGCTGTGAATAAATTATTAGTAATTAAAATATTGTAAGATATAACTTATCAGTAGGTATCAATTTCAAATAATTAAACACTGTAAAGCTATTGATAGGAACACAATTCATTTGAATAAGGGGCACATAATATCTTCTGGTAGCCAAAAGGTTATGTAACAAAATAACTCTCTCCCCCCCCCCCCCCAAGTATTTTCAGGTAAATGCCCCAGTGTCTTGGAACACTTAAAAGACTTTATTGCTAAAAACTCAAATAAGTCCTGAAACTAAGAAGTGTACTTACTACATAAAAAATTCTTGTAAATTTGGGCATTGTTAAAAATGTTACAGAATAAAATTGTGCAAACAGTTTCCTTTATCCATAATATTGATTATAAAAGAAGGCCTTGCACATGGTGCCATCTCCAACATGTGTTGAAGTGCATGCCTCCAAAGCGCTGGAAAATAGACTAACCTCCTGGAGGTTTATATTATACGCTCTAATTAGGCAGAAACTGACTTAATAATTTAATATGCATCCACAAATTTTTTCTAGTTTTTTAAGCAAGTAGTATTCAACAATTCTTCCGCATCAATGCCACCACATTGCCACGGCCTCAAACTACTGCTCATCTGTCAACTCTCGTGATACAGAAGTTCACTATTTTTTTGTAAATGTCACACACTCACAAATAATTTTTTCCTGATTCTCAACTTTATTTGTAAATTTTAATCAGATGATTGTAAATAAATAAATAAATACCATCACACTTGATTGAAGACGACTAGAACCTTTTAATATTGGGTAACTTTTACCTATCTCCTTTATATCTACAACCTTTTTTAGATTGTTAACGGAAGCAGCTTTGTGTGATCATTTTGTATAGCATCTACTGTAACATTTAACAAAGTATTAAATAAT
This sequence comes from Medauroidea extradentata, assembly GCA_003012365.1. Taxonomy (NCBI): domain Eukaryota; kingdom Metazoa; phylum Arthropoda; class Insecta; order Phasmatodea; family Phasmatidae; genus Medauroidea; species Medauroidea extradentata. The sequence continues at coordinate 4,168 of PNEQ01066184.1, read as the reverse complement.
TTTTTAATAGTTTTTTTCATGTCGGAACAATGCAGTATGAAAATACTCTATAGCACAAATTTTTGTTAGTGTAGCGAGCAGCTGGTGATTAAAAATAAAATACTAGTATTTATTTCTTTTTGTATTGGGTATAAACTAAAAAAAAAAATCATGCAGAATAAACATAACAGTACGACAGTTGTGTCCTAAAATATATATGTAAGGACAAAAATGGAGTACCATTAACATTTGGTTATTAAAAGTAACTATAACATTAATTTAAAATAAGTTTTCAATCACTAACCAATATAATTTAATGACTAGCATATACATAGATTAAGAATGAATTGAACTTTAGTCATTCCTAGAACGATCATAGCCTGTTTCTGATATTACAAAACTGGATTTTTGTCCTTAAGGCGATGATTACTGGTTCTCTTACCTTAAATGTTCTTTATAAGTCACTTGATGGTTCAATAAATGACTAACTTAAGAAAAATGTATTTACTTACATCACCTTTGAATTGTGCTTATTAAGTACTGTACATCTATTTTGTTAAATGTTTACGAGAAAAAATTAAAGTGCAAGTTCCTAACTCATTCATCAACCTAATTAAATAAAACCAAATGTTTTAACATGTTTTCTCTAAGGCCTAGGAAACAAACCTAGGCACTTCCAAACCAACCCAACATGTGCTGCCTTCAACAAACTATGATGCATGAAAAATGCTATGTATTTAACTTTTTCATTCCTATTGTTACAAATTTTAGTAGGGCACAGTGCTGACAGCAGTGTAAGCATCCTTGAGTAACCCAGGACAGCGCGACGGCGGCACATTTTGACACCAATGGGTGCCAATGCCACAGCAGATAAGGACGGCGAGCACGTCATGCGAAACAATGAATGTGACAGGCAGCCGGCGACACGGGCGTCTAACAGCACTTTTCCTATGATGCAACAACTGGCCTGGAAGTTTCTATTCATGACTCGATGCTTATCTAATATTCTTGTAATCTTACCGGGGGTTCTCGCACCTCCCAGAGGGGGACTTGCCTCAAATAGTTTGGACACCTGATAGACCTCTATAAATTTGAGGCGCTGCAGCTCTGTGGCAGTTCTGTCTCGCGGTAAAGCTTGTGTGTGTGAGAGCATCGGTAGGGAGACGGATCGGGAGCATATTCGTTTGTGTTGAGTGTCACTGAAGATCGTATTGACGACGGCGGGTGTATAAGTGACACGAAGAGGATTATCGTGAGGATATCGCTCTGATGTGGGACCACCATTTGGGAAATTTGTTAACTGAGATCCTGAGAGGACTGATCTTTATCACTCTGGCTATTGAACTCTTGTGTAAATAGTGGTTATTTGTTTTATTCATAGGTAATTATCTAAACATATGAGGACTTTAGTAGATACATTTGACTTTTTGTATAGATTACACGAGACGGATATTAGTGGAATTCAAACATTTTGGTGAATACATTAGGATTTGTTTTTACCATTTTATTTTATTTAATCAAAGACCTCCATCCAAATCGTACCTTGCCCAAACTTGCAAGACTGTTTTATCCTATATTTTCAAGCAGCCAAATGATATTCAAACTGGGATATTAGTTTTCTGTAGACACCAACCCAGCTGGTAAAGTCCATCTCGTGTAGGCCTAAGGTTTCCAGATTGTGACATTTCTCTTCTGTGAAAGGTGCCAGACAGTTCCATTGTGTAGACCTTTAATGCAGATGGTACTTTGCCATCTACAAGCACGGAACCTTCTTATACAGGTGATTCTAAAAGAGGTGAATTATTTATTAACATATTTTTTAGTTCCCCAGAAAGGCTGAAAAGCCTTTGATAAGGAACCATCTCAGCATTTGCATGAAGTGATTTTGGGAAATCATGGAAAGCTGAAATTAGGAGGGCTTGACCTGGAATCGAACCCGGGCTCTCCCTAATGTAAAGCCTCATCTACAATTGCTGTAGCTTGGAAGGCATGACTTACATGGCTTAAGGGTGAATTTCAACTGTCTACAATCGGCATTGCTGGCTTGCTGCACAAGCTTTGTTGTATCAATTAATTTGGTTTATTTAATGTTCTAGGGACCAAGAGCTCTATAATTAGGAGCCATAATAAATAGTTATAAGCTTGCGACAATTTTAAGACATCAATAAAATTAATAAACAACAAATAAACATTATGTAAACGGAAAAGTATTTTATTTTGTCCTGGTAATTTTTTACCCACATCCGTTGGTTAACCTGATTTTAGAGTACTGTGTTTTATTTCACTGCAAATAAAACAGTAAATTATCTTGTCTCAAACATATAGCATTTATCAACAGACAATAATAACTTCACACATTTACAATCACCTCACACAAAATAATTTAAAAACAACAAACAACAGCAAGCAGACGGCAGCAAAACCAGAGTCAAAATGGCAACTAGCTTTCATTGTGAATGTGTTTTGACTACCATAGCTACTATGACGTTTCACATTCTGATTGGCAGACATGAAAAACTTGGCGTAAGAAACTCAGAATGCACCAACTTTCAAGCCCGCCAAGCCACTTGCGTTATGTAAATAATGCCAAGTCATAGTTGTAGACGTTCACATTTGACCTTCAGGTATTTAATTTCTTATGTTATGTGATATGTAGCGATGAACCCGATGCTGGCAGCAGGCAACAAATTAATTTACTTGTTTCACAAAGAGCGATGGAATATCGGGCCATCAGCAATATATACCGTGCTGCGCTCTGTTACCCAAACAAGTCTGTTTACAGCAGGTTTCTAAAACAAATAGAAAACAAAGCAATTTTTTGCTGTTTTACGTCCAAAATGTGTTATTTAATTAAATAAGTTATTCTAATACTTTATATTAGGTATAAATATGTTTTAAAATAAATAGGCAGTAATTTGTGATTATATACAATACAAAACTACGAACACTTTTATATTCCTATAAATTAATGCTGCAAATACATTAATATTTGTATTTTTATAAATATCCTGCTATCACGGCATACAAATTAATCCTTAACCGTACTTCTTTTATGCATATCCCAAAACATTGCTGCCGTTTTCCCGAGCAAAATATAAACTGTTATTCTTCTTCTAATCAGACGCTGGTGAAAAGCGTCAAATCCAATCTTCATTGTTTGTGCAACGCTCTCGACACTCGTCGCTGGCGTCTAGAACTGTAACAAACCGCATGTATTCGTTACCAAGTAACAGGTATCATACTTGGTTCGAAGCAACAAATTGTTACTTTCAAGTATGTCTTGTTACTCGCATCATTTCGTTACTTTCTCCGCTGCGCATTCACATCGTGAGATACAAATCGTTCAGCGCGTTTCCAACAGAATGCGCTGTACCCAGCAGCCACTCTCTATCGATGTTCGAAGTAACTAAACGTTCTTGGTTCCTCCAATACCCGTATCGCCTACATCCCGCATCATTTCGTAATTTCATTACTATCTGTTCGAACCGCACGTCTTACGGTTCCGTACGAATCATTTCTATACGCTGTTAACAGAATGCGCAAGTGCTTTAAAACTCAAGCAGAGTTACTGTGTGATTCCGGACTGTTGCAAAGCATAAATTTAAAGTGTTTAAGTAAATTTTATTGGCTATAATATTGTGAGAGGGAGAGAGAATGGGAGTGTGTGTGAATAAATACACTAGTTTCATTGCTCTTATAGTTTTCAATTTTGTCAAAGCATCGCAGAATGCATTCATTAACCTAAACAAAAAGTAGAATAATAATTTATATTGAAGCATTTAAACAATACAATTTAATTTGAAATATTAATTCACTTCCATTGGAAAATTTCACTCTTTGATAGTATCCATAGATAAGTAACGGGTATAGATCGGTATCTCCAATGTTAACATCATTGACCTTTTTTTTTTTTGGCGAGCCCCCAAATCCCGCTACGCCAACGTGAGCCCCTGCACAGTCCTGTGGGCCCTCCGGCATGCATGTTAGTAACTAGGCCGAGTGGAGGATAGGATGCGTCTCAGGGCAAGCCCTATACGCCTTAGGTCGGGTTTAACCTGTAGAATGGTCGCATGCATCGCGGCTAAGCAGGGTTGTCTGGTGTCATGGCCGCGATTGGGGCCATGAGCACACCCCGAAAGAGGAAGGGTCTAGATGGTAGGGTACAGCAAACCAACAAAGCGAAGAGAGT
>PNEQ01066182.1:0-27763 GCA_003012365.1 Medauroidea extradentata | reverse complement strand
AGTTCACATGATAAAACCTCTAATTTCATTTAAATTTAAAAAATTGTTAAACAAAAATTCTACTTGTTATTAGTTGTAAGCACATAATGTTTAATTATATTCAAAAGTGTATGTAATTTAAGTGGTTAAGTGTAAGAAAAGGTAAAATGCCTTAACTTCGCCACATTATTAATAAAGACGTTATATTATATTATTATATTATATTATTATTATATTATATTATTATTGCCAAACATGTTTGAACCTGTCACAGCTTCTCTTCCAGCATCATATGACCTTGAACTGTCATTGCACTTCCTCCTCTATACCTCCATCATTGTCAGGCATGTCACAACCTGTCCCAGCTCACATACCCCCTCCTACTCCCTCTCCTGAACCATAACTACCACACATGTTTGAACCTGTCCTAGCGTATCTTCCTGCATTACATGACCTTGAACTGTCATTGCACTTCCCCCTCTTCACCACCATCATTGGTGCATGTGTCACAACCTGTCGCAGGTCACATCCCCCCTCCTTTCCCTTCTCCAACACTAGAACTACCACACGTGTTTGAACCTGTCCCAACTCATTTTCCCCTCCTTTCCACTCTTTACCACCATAACTGCCACACGTGTTTGAACCTGTCCCAGCATCTCTTTCTCCATCACATGACCTTGAGCTGTAATTACACTTCCCCCTCTTCGTCAACATCATTGTCATGTATGTCACAACCTGTCCCAGCTTCTCATTCTGAATAAACCATAAACAGCTTCTCGAGCCCAGTCTTTATCATGTTGCTGCCCATTATTGTTTCCTATACATCATCTTTTCTACATCTCATTTAATTTTACTTTTGTAACACACATTCTTTTACACATTAATTCAACAAAACACATACATACTTTATGCATTAATAATATTGAGACTAAAAGATACTAAACATAAAAACAAATTAAATGAAAGTATATTTTTCATATTTTATTTACATCATAAATAGATCCAATCAATTTTTTTCCTTCGTTCAGAAGTGTGGTCTTCCAGTCGACATGTCCATCCTCGCTGGTTGGTGACGTCAATCCTGAAAGTGAATTTCCACCCAACCCCTCACTTTCTGTCCGAATGAATGTAAAACACAACCAAGTGCACAGTTGCCAGACTTGGGGCCAGGACTATACACTATAGCCTTAGTTACATTAAATAAACATTGTTATTTTAATGTTAATAAAGTAATACTGTATAGGTGGGTTACAAGGATGGAATAGGATGAGCAACCCTGTATAATGGACTTGTTCTGTAATTTATTTTAAAACTTATAGAAAAATACATAAGTCATCTTACAAAAATTAATTTAATATGTTGTGCATTGGCAGATGTATGTACTAATAATGACCACATGAAAACTATGTATCTAGGAACTCTCAGAAGGCCGACAACTTACTTGGTGTCCGATGCTGATCTAAGCATTCTCCGAAGATGAAGGGTTTTGTAACCTGACTCCTCGATCGAGACTTTCTACTTGGTTCTAATGTGGACACCTGCACGGTGTTCTATATAATCCGACCATAGTATGAGAAGTGCAGAGTAAGGACTTTCGCATGACGTTGTTGCATGATGCTACCTACTATTTGCTTACATGCATTTTTCTGCTCGCACACTTGAACAGTGTCTGGTAGCTTCCGGCCTCACTGCTGACAACTGCATGTCGTCATATATCATCCAACCACAGTGTGAGAAGTGCAGTGCAAGCACATTCGCAAGTCGTCGCATGTTGCAACCTGACACTGCGTATGTGCCCACACGTATGTTTCTGCTTGCACACTTGGGCAGTGTCTGGTAACATCCAGCCTCACTGCTGGGCCAAGTCAGGGAAGTACACAGCCATACATTTCTGCAAGACTCATTCTAGCATTAAAATGTACAAAAACTTATTTTTAACATTTAAATGGTAGTGAAAGAAGTAAGTTCCAAGCATTATCTCAATCCATTTATTTTAAAAACTATTACATTATTTCACTATGTCTTTCTCATTAATCCAAGAGTCATCCTGGTTTGTGTGTCCAAGTCACCGCACACATACTTGACCTTTACGGCATTTCAGTACTTTTTCGACTAAATACATATCGGGAAAATTCGTCGGCTGGATTCTTCGGAGTAGAAACCACCTGTGATTGGCTCGCCATGTAGATCTTCTAGGTAATACATTCGTGGATACGAATGTAGTATGCACACATTGTATAGTTCAGCCAACCAGTTGTGACTATATGCCTTGTGAAACACACCTCGTTGCTTAGAGATTCTTACAAGGTCACCAATTTCTGCTTTCGGCTTGCGAGGATCTCTTCTTGTTGTCATATACAGTATGAAGCAAGGAGTTGCCCTTAACATCTTTAGGCTTCATACATGTAGTCGAGTGAACAGTGTCATTATACTCACGAACAAGTCTTTGTAGTAGCTCTACCCACTTGTAATTTCCATTTGCAGTAAAATGTGTTTACAGTTTAGATTTCAATGTTCTGTGAAACCATTCGACAATGCTGGCCTTGAGTCCCGAAAATGTGGAATAATGGTGAACATCATACTATTTCATTAGGGCAAGGAAAGTTGAGTTAAAAAACTATTTTCCTTAATCTGTGTAAAGACTCCTTGGCACTCGTCCCAGGATGCATTTTTGACTTGAGTAGTACAGCCCATGCATACTTGGAGTACGTATCGATTATAGTCAAAATATAACGATACCCTTTATTCAAACATGCGAAGTCTTGCATTTATATTAGATCGGACTGGAATGAGTCATCTAAGCCATCATGACATACTATCGTCTAGGATAGTTCTTTCTAGCCGACCTATGAAGCTCAATTGAAACTGCATACTTTGTCATCACACAACATATCCTGCTTCTGTTGATTCTTCAATTATAGAAATTATCTTGTTGGTATGCGATCGTTTCCCAGCTGCCTGCGAAGCTAATAGAAGTCGTAACCGATCAACAAGCTCATTTCAATCATTCCAAAATACACTGTCAATCGTGTGATTACTGTCTAGCATTTGATTCAATCCAGACCCTGTGGCTTCACTCAATCGTCAAAATAAGTCTGTGATAATGAAAAATTTCGCACGTTTCGTGTCCTTATATTGTGTAGAACAAGAATCATTACTGGTATAGTGAGCATTACTGTGCTTCAGCAAAAGTCGATATTTGCGTAAATCCGATTCGGTGAAGTGCCCAGGTAATTTGCGAAACAAAAGTTCACACAGTCCTTGAGTGATTTTAACTCTTCGCTTTCCGATCTGAAGCTTGTCTTCAGGCAAAAAGTTAACTTCCTTATTTCCAAGGAACCATGTGTCACCGACCGATGCGATGCAATCTATAAGTCGTGTCGATCCTGTCAGAGTAGGTAGTAAAGAAATGATTCAGTAAGGGGCTCACATTTGGCGGCCCTTGTTCATGTGCACGTTTTTGTGGCCGACTATGTAACTGATTTATTAACGGTGTGTCATCATCCTCTGAAGCAATCCCATACTCATCCTCACCTTCGTCAGTATGTCGCTTTCGTTTCTGAGGGCGAACTTTGTTGTATTGCTTGATTTTACTTGCGATTTCTACCCGAGGCAAAGATTTTTCTTTCTGACTATGTTTCTCTTGCTTTCTTTTTCTTGTGATTTCCATCCAAGGCAATGATTCTACTCTCTGCCATTGTTTCGTGAGTATGACGAGACGACTAGTGATTGGCGTGAGGGCTTCTTCACGTCGATTTTCAAGATACAATCTGTTACTCTTAGTCGGCAGATACTTTGTACATACTGATGACTCGTTGAAGCATGCTTGCTAACGGTACCTGATTCTCCATCTGACAACAAAATGATATAATTGTAGGTTAACACAATTATTTATAACCTTAATTGTGAGATGCTGCCGAAATCACATTTTCGATCCTCTCCACTCCATCGAGTAGTTTTTTACTGTTTCTAGCAACATCAGATTTTGATGCCAGGCGCAAACTGAACAGTGTCAGTTTAGTTGTAATGATGTCTTGCAGTCTCATTCAGCTCTTCCTGCCACTGAACATTTGAAACATTTATGATATCAATAATACGTACTGCAGCACCTTCTATGTGTTTGTCTATGGCTATCAGGTTTTCCAGCACTTGACTTACTTAACTATCAATCTTTTGTCATACAAGCCACAAGTCTCTGCGAAGTCTGGTTATGTGCTGTTTATCTTCTGTGACTCCAGAGCGAATATTGCTTCCAAACTTGGAAATGCCATCACGACTCATGTTTGAGATCTCAATATAAACTGATCGAAATAATGTCTGTACCTTCCGTTATGTATAAGTGAATCTTTAACTATGACTAATTTGCGGTACTTGTCTTTCCAGCATAAAGAGCATATGTCCTTGAGTTCAGCAAGTCATGTCTGCGTTAACATGATCGTCATACACATGACGTAACTTTAGGTAATCCATATGAAACAACAGCAACAAATTTGCATTGTCGCATAACAATTGTTTGGGTATGCATGAATACACCTGAGTCAAGTACACACAGTCTACATTTGCATGACAATGCATGCTAAAGTACTCTTGAATACAAGTTTGCTTCTCGCAAGCAATGTCGTCAGAAATAAACACGGAATTCGGTAGTGCCTCACTCGGTGGCACAACTTGTTCATTATCACTGCATGGCAAATATTTATCTCCATCCACTGCATTTAAAAGTTGTGCCAGTCTTTGGTACTTTGGCTGATGGAGCGATTTCGAGTATAGGTACACATTCTCGAATCTAAGTCCATTAGGTTTCTCAAGCAAACTCAGCAACATGAAGGTCCACAAACCAAACATCTTACAGTATTAGGAAACAATTCACCATGTCTAGAGTAATGTCCAGTTTCGACATATTCTTCAGTGATATGCACAGGAAGAGTAACTTTCTGTTTGACTATCTCCATGATACTGAATCAAAAATGTATAAAATAAGGTTATTTATACTTTATACACTCAGTTTTATGTTATGACTTGCAGAAGTAACATCTACATTGGTCACTGCATAATAGATACTCTTATCAACAGTTTACCAATTGAGCTACACATTCCAGGTTACCGCTTTTGTGGTCCCGGGACAGAGCTGAAGAAAAGGCTGGCACATGGTGAAAGTGGTATCAACACTCTTGACGAAGCTTGCAAGTGGTGCGACATAATATATTTCCAATACAAAGATTAAGAATCTAGACACGAGGCTGATAAGTTACTAGCACAAAGAGCTGAAGCAATCATTAGTATTCCAGACACCAACTCGGGGCGAAAATAGCTGCTTGGGGTGTTTCCAACATAATGAAAGCCAAGGTTAAGACAGGAATGGGTTTACAGCTAAACAAGAATAAGATACAAAGCCTTAAAGAGTTGCAGATGAAGAGACAAAGCAAGCACTGTGATTCCAACAGGAGAAATAAGAAGACTGGAGGCTTCCTACCTGCACTGATACCTGCCATCGGTGTCCTGGCAGGTATTGCTGGTGCAGTAACAAATATTGTAAGTGCAGTGAAGAGAGTGTCTAACGACCGAAAACAGTTGGACGAAAACACTCGTCACAACCGTAAACTAGAAGCAATCGCTAAGGGTACGTCGGTGACACTACATCCTACGAACCTGTTCGCTTTTTGGTTTCTTCGTTTTTTTCACCAAGCTATTCTACTTGCTTAAAGGAATGCTTTATGCTTAATGTTTGTATATGTACTCATGATAATTTACGGAATTAACAATGATAGAAGTACTTATTATAATAATAAACTATATTCTGATTAGACATGACTCACCACTCACAGTTTCAACCGAGATTATAAGATGTACGCACATATTATTCTGAAATAGATGTGATGGTATTCAAATTTGTAGTTTGTGAGACTTAACTTTAAATTAAATATATTAAGCAAGACATTCGTTGATTTAATTGTGATGTGCATATTTAATGTGAAATGTAGTAATGAACGAGGGAGTGTATATGTTCTGATAAGGAAAACAAATATGTAAGTTGCTAATATTATGCACTGTTTTAGACTTTGTATTAAAATATATTAATGCAATCGTGTTACGCTGTTTTCCAAGACTTGTTAGGCATGGTACTTAAGTACAGCTCGTATCATACTTATTCTTAATTATAATGTTTGAAGTTGTTGATGTTTAAACAAAATGAATTTGGTAGCCAAATAATTTAAACTTGTAAATATAAAGCAAGCCATACATTGTTTCTGTCATGCATGTACGTATTCTAAACAAGTCGTAATGTGTTATGTGACCACTGCACGTAGCGATACTGTCCATTACACTCGTTGCTCACGTCACGGCACGCATGTTTTATAGAGCCTACCACACTAGCTCAGTGCATCATCGTTTTTTTAATTTCTACGTGACTCGTCACACACATCACATTATCTACGTCTAAAACAGCGCGCCTCTTTTCCACACTACCTTGTACTATGATCAAAATATTCATTTTTACGTCACAGTTTTATGTGTAGCATGAAAATATTAACACATGATAACTTTTTTATTCATCCACACATTGTAACACAGTAGGCCGGCAGTGTGTTCCGCAGACCTGGTGTGAATTCGCCGAGCTGCAAGCTGCATGGATGAAATTTGAGGCCGCGCTGACGTGCTTCCTCTCCGGACATGTCGCAGCTGGCTGTACACACACACAGAAATCTTGAGTGTGACCTTGACCAAGTTAAACATTATTGTTTAAGCAGACTTACAGTATTTTAATGCATATACTTCTACAGGAATAATGTACAAAAATCTATAAATCATAGTTGTCTGATTTATTTGTACAAGCATTACGCTTGATGCGCATTGCATGTTTTCAAGTGTATAAATTAATATTTCATTCATTCTTTAACAAAAAAATTACATAAACATCAATTATTAAAAAAAATTAGTATGTCAACAGTACAGAGTTTAAATTTGTAAAAGTTGTGTTGAAACACACAAGGTCATTAATTGTATGTAGTTTTACCAGGTCTTTTTTAAACACTCATTTGCTGTTCCATCAACATATTTTCACTGCTTAAATCAGACACGTAATCTTTATAACATTGCTCGCTTCTAAGTTATTATGACTCAGATTTTTTTTTCTTCACAGATTTAGTGTTATACGTCCTGTGCAGGGCTACAGACAACTTACATTTTATAACATATCAACCTGTTACACACAATATAATGTTATTTTATGGTTGACAGGTTACCTCTTCGATTCCCCAACGTTGAGCTGTCTTCGCACGTTCCGTTGTAGCATCGCAGTGAGACGTCTTACGTCTGGCTCGAATCAGCGCCAGCCGCTTTCTTCGTCTGTTGTTTTGGTGAGTATTACTACTTGCTCATTGGCTTGGGATATGGGGTGTAAAAATTACTTTTAATATTAGGTACGTCTTGTGAGCATTCAAAATACTCGTAATGGCCTCGAATGTCGTATTTTAGTCATGGTAGGCTAAGTTTTAGGGTAGAGGGAGAGTAAATGTATGTGTACACGCTATGTATGGCTCGCGGCTATACAAACGAAATGTAAGATCATAAGTTGTGTTTACAGTGTTGATGGAAGTTTAGTTTAGGTGATGTTTTTCATGCTATACAGGGCTTGTGGGTATTCAAACGAAATGTTATGAGATCATAAGTTGTGTTTACAGTGAAGTCGATGGAATTTTAGGTTAGGGTGAGAGTAAATTTGAATTTTTCATGCTAGGAGCGATACTACACCAAACCAATAATGCCAAAAATGTTAATTCATACTGTGCTTGTGTGTTACAGGCTCATCGTCATCTCCTCCTTCAACATGGCCGACAGCAGCAGCAGTGATGCTAGTTTCGTGCCTTCCCTTCCTTCCACCTGTACGTCTGGGGTAAGTACGGTACATCCCTCAGTATTGCAGTGTGGTTTTTGCGATAAATTTTTTACTGACCGTAGTCATGGGCTACGTCACGAGGCAAACTGTCACCTTAACCCATTTAGAGATTCGCAAGTTTGCGATAAATGTGGAGCAACAATGTCATACAAGGACAACTTGTCCAGGCACCTGCGCAGCTGCAAGGGTATAGTACAGCAAGTTCTGCAATGCAGTCTACACACATATTGGTGACACGAGGAGGCACGAGAGTAGTTGCTGGCTGAACCCTGAACACAAGACCTTGGAGTGTAGCAAGTGTGATCGACAATTTACGAGAGCCGATTCGCTGTCTAAACATGCAAGGAAGTGTAGTGGCTCCACCCCACCCCCCAGCAAAGAGACGTGTTGTCGTTCCTACCCAACGACCTAAAGTCCAAGTTCCAGCCCTACCGAGGCCACGAACCGTTGTCGGGTCAGGAGACATTAATTCCCATGGGTTTGTGGAGGCAGAAACATCATTTAGAACCCAACCTTAAGATACTAATTTCAGAAAATAACAGCACACAGACAAAGGACATATACAATTATCTGTTACGAATAGAACAAAACTTGTCTAACAACTAAGGGAATAAGTCCAAAAACATGAACCAAAAAAGTTTAACCTCTGGTCGGAATGCGATTATGTCAAGCCAGCACAATTATATGAGGGAGCAGACAAGACAGTTAATACAGCCATATATGAAGTAAGCGATATTGACGAGGCAGTTAAGGCAAGTATAGAGAAAATATGTCAAGAGGAAGATACGTATAAGGAGCGTGGATCAGGATGGTCTCAATGCAGAGTCAACCACCTGCAGCTCAGAATAAACAAGATGGACCCATTGTGTGCCTCATCATACATTGAACTCCCAGCAACGATTAAGAGAAAAGAAGCTATCATAAACACAAAGGATCTGGACAACATGTGTTTCACGAGGGCAGTACTGGCCCGATACGTCGAATGAGTACACCGTGAACGTGTCGACATGAGATACCATGACCTCGAAGGCAAATTTGACTTTTCTAGCCTTGAGTCCCCGACCCCGATGCATCAAGTCAAGATTTTCGAGTGGGAAACAGCTCTGTTTCTGCGAATACTCTGGGCGAAAAAGAAAAAATTGTCCCTGCAAAAGTATCGAAGGACGAAAAGGAAAATCATTTCGACTTGCTACTGCTTACGACCGATAGTGGAAATGCACACTGCTGCTACGTAAAAAAATTTTCCCGACTTGTGAGCTCCCAACTGACTACTCATCACAACGTTCTCCACATTTGTAGGGGGTGTTTTTCGTACTTTGACGACCGGCACAGGCGATCGGGACTGACTGGCCTGCAGTGTCTGGGACAACGTAAGACCTGCAATGAACACAATCCACTCCGTGTAGAGATGCCACAGCCAGGACCTGATAAAAAAATTCCAGTACTGAAATTTAAAAATTTTTATCATTCTGACAAACTGCCCATCGTGGTGTATGCTGATTTTGAAGCGGTACTGAAGCCTATTCATACATGCCAGCCGAACCATAACCCATCCTTTACTTATGCTTATCAGAAGCACGAAGCATACAGTTACGAAATTTATGTAAAAGTTGACAAAAGTGTAATAACACCCACTCTAACGTCCACACTACCAACGGAACCACATTCGTACAAAGGAGAAGATGAAGATAAAACATTTATGGAAGAAATTGTAGAAATCGGCAATAAGGTGAAGGTCATTTATGCTACGTCAAAGAAGATGCTGACATTCACTCCAGCAGAAAAATCACGCTTTGAACGAGCAGCTGCCTGCATCTACTGCAAATGTGTATTCACCCAAGCCAATCACAAAGTAAAATATCACAATCATTATACCGGCCAATAGATTGGAGCTGCTTGCAAAGAATGCAATTTGCTACGTCGCCGAAAAAAAAAAAAAATAGTTGTGTTCTTTCATAATTTAACATTTGACGAAAATGTTATCATTAAGAATTTGGAGTATGACAACAAGGGCATATAATATATAATCCCACACAGAAAATAAAAAATTATTACATTCTCGAAGCAGCTCGGTGATAAATTTTCAGTTCAGTTTGTTGATACTTTCAGATTTATGAGCCACAGTTTATCATCACTGGCCGAGTACTTGCCTCAAGCAAAATTAATCAATACAAATAAATTTTTCAGTGCTAGTCAATTGCCCCTTGTCACTCGAAAAGGTGTATTTCCATATGATTATATTGATTCTTTGAAGAAACTGGAAGAGAGACAGAGGCCATCCAAGATATATTTTACAACAGACTTACAGACAGCGAAATAAGTAATGAAGACTATTTACATGCACAGTCTGTATGGGGCGAATTTACATGCCAAACACTTGCCGATTACCCTGACTTGTATCTCAAAACTGACGTTTTTATTTCGGCAGATGATTTCGAGAACTTTAAGGAAGTTTGCCTAGAAACATATGGACTCAACTGCGCTCACTATGTCAGTGCTCCTGGCCTTAAATTTGATGCTATGTTGAAAATGACAAGACTACAACTGGAATTGCTAACCGAATATGATATCCACGTTTATTGAAAAAGGAATTCGGGGCGGTGTAGCACAGTGCATCAAACGGTACTGCAAAGCTAACAACATTTACTTGCCTGAAGCATATGACTCAAGCACGCCCACTACATTTCTTAAGTATTTAGATGAAAATAATCTCTATGGATGGGTCAAGTCTTTGCCTTTGCCTCTACGCAGGTTCAAGTGGGTTGATACTAACATTAATGTTATGTCTGTACCTGATAGTGGAACGATAGACTACATTCTAGAAGTTGACATTGAGTACCCCACAGCCACACATGAATAACATAAGGACCTTCCGTTCTTGCCTATTAATCAGTGTCCACTAGGTTCGAAGCAACAAAAACTTATCACAACTCTAGAAGACAGAAATAATTACATTTTACACTATCATAACCTAAAGCAAGATGTATCCCATGGTCTGAAGATTAAGAAAATACATCGTGTACTCGATTTTGAGCAACAACCCTGGCTTAAAGCATATATTGACCTGAACACATCGAAGCGACAAGCGGCTACAAATTATTTTGAAAAGGAGTTTTTTTTTTAAATTAGCCAGTAATGTAAGTTTTGTAAAACTCATTGAAAACAAAAGAAAAAGGCAAAAAATGGAGCTCGTGTGCAATGAAAAGAGACTGAAGATACTCGTGGCGAAACCAATATTCCTAGACCGCACAATATATGATGAAAACTTGGCTCTCATCTGCCTCCGACATGAAACAATATATTTTGAGAAGCCAATATATGCTGGATTCGCAGTTCTCGACCTATAAAAAACATTAATGTACAATTTCCATTATATTATAATGCCAAAATATGGAATGGGACTGACACTGCCATATATGGACACTGACAGTTTAGTGTACGATTCAGCTATTATACAACAAAACACTTACAATTTATTCAATTTTAAGAGTGCCCGGCAAGGAGTTGTCACGGTCCTAAATATCTGGCAATGGATGACGTGATTTCTAATATTATTCCGAAGAATATATATGACAATTACACTTCATCCTTTGTCAAAATTAAACTGCTATTTAATACACTTTTGCGACCTGATACGTGCCAAAGCCCGGATTATCCAAACTTTATAGTAGCCCATTGTTGCTACCTATGCTGGGAGCATACACTGAGAAACTTTCAGCTCTTATAAAATATGGAAGGTCTGGAATTCACGAGCTGATTCTCTAGCATGGCCGTCGGTAGGTGCGGGACGCTGGAGACATGTCCCCCTCCCCCAATATTTTAACAGAAGGGGATTGTCCCCTCCAATATTTCATCTGAGTACTATAAATATATGCTGAAAACATTTTTTTTTTATTTTTGCAAGATTTTCAAGCATATTTCAAGTTAAAGATGTACTAACTATGGTTGAAGTGATTTTAGTTTAAATAACCCATACGGTAACCTTTTTTAATTGTTTATGCTTTCCATAGTACTATGTTTTCCAAATGCCGGGCGCACACAGATCACATTATGCACGGCAGCTTTGCACTATTACTTCTACTGAGCACAATGTTATATTAAGTTAATAAATGACTACACATTTATTACATACTTGCCTTTTTAAGACTAGTTATGAAATCAGGCATTGGTAACATGAAGCAAAACTGTCTCGTTTCGTTTTTACCAAATGTGCGCCCGGTCTGTAGAGTCGAAGTTATACAAAAATCTGTGCGCACTTTTAAGTGTCTCCTCTCTTCTTAGGATTTGTTTATAGATTGTGCAGAAAAGCCTTCATCCTTGGAATACAGCATCGGTGTTTTTACCTTATTATCATTGAACTATATGTGTTAATGTCTTTCCTCGTTGGATGGAAGTCAAAGTTGCTCTAGTCTAAACGTGTCCGTGTCAGTAGGCAAATGACTATACTACAAATGCGGTGTTTCTTTTATCTAGTTGAGTTGATCGAGTAAAACATGGATAAGTTGCAGTGTGTAACGAAACATTTTCAGTACAAACTAAAACAGACAACGTTCGGACTCGCGAACAGACATTGTTGAGCGACAATGACAGTGTCACAAGTGACTGCACTGCAACAATGGCCACAAACTCTTATGCAGCAAACTCGGGATCACTTGCTTACGATTTGGTAACTGAGGAAAATGCTGCAAGTGAAGTATGTACAAATTTGCCTTCTGAAAGCATCCCGAGTATTAATCTACCTTCTTTAACACAAAATCGTAAAATTCTTCATGATTTTATTCAGCAGGAACTTAAAAATAGCGTACTTAAATTTCAGCCTAAATGGTTTGATACATACAAGTGGTTACTCGTAATTGAAGGCAGAAGTCATGATGGCATTTTTGTTTTTACCACCATCATTATAAACATATTGTACCAGACAAAACTTTGGTAACAAAAATGGACAATTCGTTTGCCACTGATAGGTTTCATAACTGGAAGAAAGACCACGAAACATTTTCTGCACATGAAAAATGTTCCTTTCACTTGCAAGCTGTCAGAAGCTACAAACATCTAAAATCGCCAATCGAATCTACTCTTAGTAAAATAACTGCACTTGAACAGGCATGAGCTAGGAAATGTCTTCTGCTAATAGTCTCATCTGTTGCTTACATTGCTCGCCAAGGGCTAGCTCTGCGGGGTAAAACTTACGAAGATGGCAATCTAATAGAGCTTCTAAAACATAGATCACACGATTGTCCTGAAATTGAACCTTGGCTTTCTCAAGGCACAAGAGGAAAAATGCTCCATGCCGACCACCAAAATGAGATTTTATCTCTGATAGCTAATAATATCATAACAGAACTATGCCAGAAAATTATATCTACAGAGCCTGCTATGTTTTCTCTCATTTGTGACGGTACGACAGACATTAGTGGTTATGAAAGGAAAGTGTGTGTGTTAGATGGGTGGATAATGATTTGTATTTACATGAAACATTTTTGGGACTTTATTTAGCACCAGATACCACAGCAGAAGCAATTGCTAGTATTCCCCATGATGTAATTATTCGCCTAAACTTACCCATTTCAAAATTATGGGGACAGACTTACGTCGGCGCTGCTAACACGTCCGGTGTGCGTAAAGGAGTTCAAGCTGTTTTGTAAAAGAACAGCCGCTTGCTTCTTTTGCTGTTTGTGGAGCACATTGTATCAACTTAAGTCATAAAAGATGTTGCCGAAAGTAGAATGCATACTCGAAACGCCTTGCAGAGAGCAAACGAACTAGATGTTTTGAACAGTAGAACCAATACATTTTCTGGTATTTTTAAATCTCGAGTTGCACAGGTCGAGGGAGGAGATTTTGGAAACTAAGCCTTTATCCCAACTACAAACATTTACAAAATTAAACCATTATGTCCGACGAGGTGGATCTACCGAGGCAAACAAATCTCTACAATTTTTGACAATTATTTAAGTGTTGATGAGACACTCGAAGAAATTAAGGACTACAACAGCAAGACTAGTGCATTATTGCATACTTTCAGCTGTGGAGAGACAGTTCTTGGCTTACGAATGATAATAAATGTAATCAGTCTTCTAGAAAAGCTGAATGAGTAAGCTCAAGGGATGCAGAGAACAGTGGCTGGACTACTTGAAGTTGTTGGTGTTGTCCAGGTCACCATTGGTGCCATGAGAACGAATGAGGTCTTTTTGGATATACTTAATAAAGCCAACGAATATGTTGAACGTTTTCAACTTCAACCAATTGCCCTTCCTCGACAAAAGAGTTCCTAGTAGGCTTCTTGATACTGATGCACCGAACTACATTCACAAGTCTCCAGAGAGCTTTTACAGAGCTCATTACTTTTCGATCATTGACAGTTGTGTTACAGGGCTAGATATCAGCTTTAATGAATCGACTCTGATATTAGGAATGTGAAAAATCTAGAGAACTGTTTCCTTAAACCGAAAATTTTCAGTATTTTAGCTGTGTATCCTGAAGCTGATGTTAAATATTTAGAATTTGAATTGATGATGTTTCACAGGGAATACTCTGTTAATTCACTGGCTGATGCTGTACATATTCTCCAAACATTAACTCCTGAAACACGTGGGCTATTCAATAATGTTAAAGTATTAGTTAGGCTTCTTCTCGTTATGCCAGCATCATCCTGTGAGGCAGAAAGGAGTTTTAGCAGCCTACGAAGACTCAAAACATATCTACGGTCATCGATGACTCAAAAACGCCTCAATAACTTGGCTGTGTGTCACACACATCAAGCTGTTTTGGAATTGGTGAATATGCAAGAAATAGCTGAAATGTTTGCAAATGTTAATAACTACAGGAAAAGAAAATTTTGCTCAATTCCGTAAATATACTTTATATATAGCACTAGGCATTTTCTTAACAGTTTATTTTGTTGTGTAGGCTATATAAATGGTTACTCAATAAATAAATTTGTTCAGTTTTACATTGAGAAAGTTATTTGCCAAATAAGTGTACTGTAAGATATGTATGTGTAAGGAATCCATGTTTGTAATATGTGAATGTTTGTAAAAATGAGCATTTATGCTAAATTCATGTTTTAAATGTTAACATTTCTTACAGCAATATGTTAAATGCTTTGATTCAGGAAACCCCCTTAGATAGCATAATTTTGCTCCTTACGATCCAAATTTTTCTGGAGGAGGGCCCCCAGATCTCCCCCCTCCCCCTCTCTTTTGCTTGGGGTACATCTGTATTTTTATATACCAACAGTGTCAACCACAATAATCAAATGCTGCCGCGGCCATGTTCTCTAGTACCATTATCACTGTGCTGTAGTTTGCTGCAGCTGTTGAGAGAGCAACCCATGTGTTTTGGAAGCCATTTTGAAATGCCCCACCCCCCCCTACTTAGAACTGTCGGACTCAACCTTCCATTCAGAGGCAAAGAAAAATAAAAGACAGCAGTTCTAATACCTCAAGGTTTTTGCAGTTGGGAGGGGTCTACCTCCACAGACCTAAGCGCAGTACATAGGAGCAGCTACCCTTCGCAACTGTTTACTGCAAATTACTGCCACAATAGCACACCGAAGTGTACACTGAGGCAAACCAGGACAACTCGAAAATCTTGAGCAAGGATAGCTTTATTCCCCTACCCAGGAAAACATCCCAGGTTCCCCTCTATAGAACACCATTGATGCCATTTCAGGGGACTTGTGGTTGATTACACAGGCCTCTTCCATACAGCGGTAAAACGTAGTGCCAGCGGGTATAAAGTGCATGAGCAGAGAAGCCATGATAACCCCTCCATCTAGGATGAAACAAAGTGGTGCTTAGCTGCGTGTTAACTCCGCAGTGGAGAACTGAATCTGTTGTGTGGAGTTCGCACCACTCTTCCGCTATAGAGAAGTGTTTTCCTACACCCTGCGGGACAACCTAGTTCTGCGACAATTTTGTGATGTCGACAGTCGAATGATAGCTTTCAATGAGTTTATGTAAAATTAAAAAGTTTTGTTTAGCATTACTGGTGGAGGAAATAATGGAAACAGAATAAGTAACTGCTATTGTTGAATGGTTATCGGAAGGGAATCTGCAAGCAAATTGTACTGTAGTAAAGGTAATGAAGGCGTCTCGAAAACTCTCGTGCAAAAACACCTTTTATATAGCGAAGTAAAATTAAAGCATATTCACTCGTGAACAGTTTCACATGTTAAATGAAATTGAAGATGATCTGAAAGTGGAGTCCAGCAAAGGTATAAAACATGCAGTCACGAATGCAAAAAAAAACTTGCTTTAACATTGATGTAAGCTTATTTATATTTAGTTGTTAATATTTGTTCATTGTTTATAGCCCACAGTGTAAGTGGGAAGTTCAAAATAACTTTCACCGAATAAAAATCATACTGTCATAAACTATGTTCGCAGGTGTTATGCAAAGACATACAGTGCATTGTTAATGTTACACTTTTAATTAAAGCAAGGTACCGCAAAAAGAAAAGAATACACTCACATTAACACATACTTTACAAATTATTTAAAAGTGTATGTGTTTCCCCACTACATTGTCTTACTTTGAAAACATTACAAGATTTGAATTTTTTTACTCTGCTACAAAAGTAAAATCATGATTTTTGGAAATGTAAAAAAAAATCTTCTGGAATGTTAGTGTTACTGTAATGTTCAAAAGCTCCGCATTTATTTGTAAAAAATAAATAAATTTATAGACTGACATGTATAGTAAGCATACTCTCCCTTATGTTAGGTGTATAACCAAAATAAAAATAATAAAACACAAATTATTTACATCAAAATAACTATAGACGGTAATTAAACAGCACAAATAAAAAGGTGAAAATACACGTTTTTAGTTTCTAAGCAACTTTTCACTGACTGTAAATGGGCATAGGGAGTTCAGATAGAAACAATTAAATTTTCGATACTTCGGTACTTTGAAAAGTAGGATCTAGTACTAGCCTTACATCATTGTTAGAACCTCTAAAATAGGGCTCAATGTAGTTGTCTGAGTACTTCGTGGCAAAGTGCTTACACTTGTCGATAAGGTTTCTATGGCACTACTACGTTTAATTTGTTGTATTTCAAAGTTAGATACAATACTGGACATCTTCCTTTTGACTTCGGCTTTTAACTCAAGATCGAACTTTTTCACAGAAGCTGCAACTGCTTTACAGAAAAGGTCCATTTCATCTTCGACATCTGGTTGTAAGGCCTTTTCCAAGTACTTCTGTTAAGTCTTCATCTCTTCGGATCTCGTAAGTAGTATTTCCAGCAATTATTTGTGTTGCCTACCTCGTTTATTTGCACAATGGTATGTAAGTTTACTTGAAGAGCTTTCAGTATTTTCAATACATATTTTCTGCTTGCTAATATCGTCACAAGAATTTCTAGCAGGTGGACTTCTTTCGAAGTGTCATATCTTGTTCCTCCACTGGTTTGGTATTAGTATCTGGATCTTCGTTAACTCTCTCTCTCTCTCTCTCTCTCTCTTTCTCTCTCTAAAAGCGTGCTGTCGTGTGTTTCATTACATTTGACATAGTTTTTCTGTGATATTAAAAACTTTCGAGGAAGTGTAGTCGATTCCATTAGATAGCCCTTTTTTTAGAAGCAGCTGACCATGTTGTGCCCATATTTTCTTGCATTTTTGTTTTTCTGTAGTTGTCTCTTATATTTCTCCACCTTGTTTTGAAATGCTGTCCTGAAAACATACAAGTGATTTATTTTGTAATTTTTTACACTATGTAAATGGGGCGAATTATGATATTTAAAAAGAGAGAATAAGAAGGTTTTTACTGAAAATACTCATGTAAACAACTTCTTATACATAAAAATACATGCACACTTACATGCACAGAAATGTATAGTAAATTTGCTTTCCCCAAATATTAAACTACTTTGTTGATTGACGTGAAATTTATGTAGGAGGAAAAAAATAATATATTATAGATACCAGTCGAGAGAGAAACCCGAGTTAGGTAGGCCAACCTTATGAATTCGCTCCTAAATGCATGTGTGTGTGTGCGCGCACACATACATGCGCATATTCCTATTATAGTAATCTATTTTATTTCTATTTTCAGGTTCCTGGCAACTAAAGACAGTTTCAGGTCATTAGCATTTTCATACAGCATAACTATTTCTTACAATTCAAGATTCGTTCGTTCCAACAGGTTAAAAATATCTGCTAGAAAAACTGCAACTGTTATAATTAAGAAAACCAGAATAAATAAATTGGCAGCAAAAGGCGGAAGAGTTTTGGAAGAAATGGCAGATATTAAAGAAGAACACCCTGATCTCAAGACAGGAAAAAGCAGCTGTTACGCCATTTATTTAAGAAGGTGTGTGGACACCAACCTACCCCCTTCTTCTGATAGTACATACAAGGAGGACTTATGCGCTAGTTCCACCACAGGAATCCACAATCCCTGGGAGCTCAGTTCAACTCGAATCTCAGGAAGAGCCTCACTCTGCAGCATGCTAGCAAGGTTTACTCTTAATTCTCACCTGAAGGAACTAGAGTACCATCAAGTACTCTTCCTACACTAAAAAGGAGACAGGTCATGCTTTGTTAGCAATAATTCTTGGAAACTTGCAGGACTTTCTGTTACGAGTAAAGCGGCCAGGATAAAATACTTTTCTTGCTTAAATAAAACATGTAATGTATACCATAATTATTTACTATTCTTACCGAATCATCCCCCAATTCATTTACGAAAACTCTCCCAGGCTAATTTAATTTTCAACTATGTCCATCACATCAAGAAACTTACACAGTCTGTACCATAATCCGAAAACTCTATAGAGTTTACTCGAACCTGAAACGTTTGGAACAATACAAAACCGCATGAAAGCTGGTGAGTAATGTTTTAAACTATCACCAATAAGTATAATAACCGTATTGAGCAGTCCTTAATACAGTTTAGCATTTTACTATCGGAACGCAATACAACATAGTGTATTTTCCATCATTATCATGTATAATAACATATTTGTCAGATTACTATATTTGAATTCCCAGCATCGCGAAAGTTTGGGTTAAGATAGGGTGAGTTTTCGAAACACCTACAGTACTTATAACCTTATGACCGAGTTCATGCTTTAAGAGGTCTGGTTTCAAATGCGTAGCAATTTGTGAACCTTTGGAATTTTATTTTTACTCAGAAACAAGTGATATTTTTAATCCTCTTCTGCAGGTTTATTAGGTGCCAGTGCACTCATATCAGTACAGTTAGTGTAATTTCGCAATAAAATAGCTGACAGTGTAAATAGCTCCACAGTTCGAATACAAGAGGCGGTGAAATGTTATTCCAGCTCCGCCAGAAGCCGGAAGATCTGCACCTGAAATATTGGGATGAACTGACCACTGAAATAAAACAATGTAAACTTGAACAAAAAAAAATAATTTGATGAAGAAAGTGGGACTTGAAATGCGAAGTATTTTAATTCTCCTTAAATGAGTGGCTCGACAATCAAATTACAATGTATGGAAATGCTCTGGATGAAAGTTAAGGAAATGGATTTACATTACAGAAATCCAAGAACTCATAGTTTCGGATCCGATAAAGATTTTTTTTTGTTCTGTCGGATCAAACTGTCGTTCCAAAATCAATCTTACAGTGCCACTATTTTACTCTGCTCTGAAAACCTCACTGATATTTGGTTTGGTAGTCAGTTGCAACGAAGACAAGCCCAACACAGGTAGGCTCCTAAACTACTTATGAATTTTTATTTCTTGCTCATCCTCCAAAAACACTAATACGAGTGAGTAGTATTGTTTCCTCGGTAACACAGGTGGTGCATCTGCAACTACGTACGTGGCATCATCCACCAATATTGAGACAGACATCGTATCGCATACTGGTTGACAGCAGTGATACTATATGTTGATGGCAGTATTGCTAGAAAGATTTTGGAAGCTTCATCATGTGCTGATTGCAAACAAGTTTTGATAGCAGAAACATCTGATGAGCATTTGCACAACTGGATTATTGCGAAGTAGTGTTCTGAAAAAAATTATTTGGTTATACTGTCCGCACGTCAGCTCTGAGTTCCTGGCATGTATGCATTTTTCGCAGTAAACATCATGTACTCCACAGTAAAACTGTAGCATACTCATCCCAATTTACGACGACGTATTATTCATATATTTACGAACGAAAATCGCATACCCGCCAAGGACGAAGAGCTGGTGCGCGGATAGTACTTATCCATAAGAACAGTTCATATAGAACTGGTTTCACAATGTCTGATTTTGTTCAGATTATCGTCTGATTAAATTTTAAGTGGTGGCTAGCAACATTTAGTGTTTCTCAAATTAGGATTAGTATAAAACTGATGTTTAAATAGTGGTAGCCTATTATTAACTTAAACACAAGAATAAGTACCAGATAATGAGTTAATCAGAACTTTTAAAAAATATGGCGGGATAAGTTTTCCAGCAACCACAGTGATGAAAACATGATTATATACCTACAAAAATCTGAAAATGTTATTAAATGTAAAGTTATATTATGAAGTCGTCATTGCTTGCATTTTTATGGTATTAATTTTTATTTTAAATGAACGTGTGACTTCAAATTGCTCCACAGCTGAGGTTTTGGCAGACGTAATTTTTTTTAAGATGATGGTTGCAGGTACAATTAATATTACTCAATATTGGTACAGTTGCTAATAGATGACAATTTTTATGGAGCAATTTTTATACACAAAAATTAAGAAATTTTTTTTCGGTTTGAATATGAATTAAGTATTTAGCTAAAAAATTTATGGTATTTTGTTTTTAGATATTGAGGGGAAACTGGCTGTTTTGGTTAGGTTACATAGTAGGCCTACTAATTTATTTAAGAAACGTGCAGAATTCATTGATGTCTTGCTCGAACATGCTGCAAATCAACCTAAAAAAATGTTTGCTAAACAAATCACATATTTTACATACAAATTATCCATACATTTCGACGAATCTCCCGTGATAACAAAAATCATAAAATGTCACTGTTTCAAAATTTGAAATAAAAATTGTTATTTCCGAAACGAAAACTACTTACTACTTGGCATCAGTTATGAGTTTATACTCGCCGAATATAAATAACACTAACATAGTGAACGTCTCTTGCTATAATCATTCTACACTACTATCAAATATTGTACCGTCAAGATTTTTGCTATGATAATCGGAAATTGCAAAGCAAAATCAATCACGATAAAATAAACAGAAGTTTCACACAAGTCTGCTTACTTTCGTCGTAGTTTATAACGACTTGTGACTCACTCATCCAAACCTGTTGAAGTGATTTTCGGTGGCAGTTCACATTCCATCTTGAAGAGTAGCGTAAGCCCTACACTGTTACTTTTTGTGACTATTATTTTATGTTTTTCGTACTTAGCTTTTTAAGTTTTATCTGTACTGTAAAACGGGGTGATTAGAAACACATGGGTGAATACTGTGCCGGTGTGCTTCGGTGAGAAAATTAAATTAATGAATTGGAAGCAATACACTCAAGTGTTTATAATCGCTAAACAAAATTCCTGTTCAAAACAGCCACGCATTAAAAAAACAAAGTGGCCAAAAAACTAACAGGACAACAAACGTATAAATAAATGCGATTAAACACACAAAATAAACACTTGAGAAAGACGACTAGGCCACAAGCACACCGCACAAAAGAATTAAAATAAAATAAAATGTAAGGTGTTTAGAAAATATAACTTAACCTTACTAGATACTTCAAAATAGTTAAAATGCCCAGAGGAACAATTATAAATAATAAGACGATTTGTGGTTTGTTAAGTAATAAAATTATTTATATTTATTTTATTTCTTATGTAAATGTTTTTCTTTTCAAATATGGAAACAAACAAGATATAAATAACATTGAAAGAGGCTAAGCATGTAAGCCTATACGAATAGTTTAAATTAATTATTGAAAGTATGTGCAAACGATAATATATATATATAAGGGGTACCTCGCATATTATTTATTACGGAAATGTTAAAAATATAAAAAAAATTTAATTCATTAACAATAAATTATAATATTAAAATTTAAATTCCACATAAAAAACAAATGCTGTATGTATTATAAAAACAAAATTACATATCAGGATTATGATGTGTCTCTTTAATAGAAAATCAATAATATTAAGGTAGCTTTAATTTAAAAGAAGGTAAATAAGGTGTCCCGATGGCACTTAGCTGTCCTGGCGTCAAATGTAGTAGTGGTGAGTGAAACGGAATCGGAAATGTAAGCACACAGTTCCTCACTGAATGCTGGAGATGATTGCACGCATTCTCAGCTGCGACAAAAACAACACTTCATTAGCTGAATCGCCGGGACGAGCCACAGGCAAGAAACAAACCGAGATGGAAAAGCGCCCATAAGGATGTGACGCCCAACACTTGGACCCTCACTAAAAGAAAGGAATGCGAAATTAATAAAATGTGCACGAAAGGTATCAAATAGAGAAACTCTCTGATGACAGGTACTCACCACAGGGCGACGAAAGAAGCAGAAAAACGTAGCACTACATTTAGCTACGTATGAAATAGTATAATAATAAAAAGCTATTCATGTAGACTACATGATAATATTAATAAAAAAAATAAAAAAATAAACAGGGCATCTATGTCCCTACATGTGCCGGAAAGACACCAACACCGCAACATCACACCGTGTCGTGTACACTGCTAATCAACGACAGTGGCCCGACACTCTATAGGGGCTGTGAGGTCACTATATTCTCACATCACGACTGTGATACCAATACACTAAAAATTTCAGAAATTTAATAAATGCGAAACATTTTTTTAACTAATCACCACTATAAGGAAAATATTTACGCAGTTGTTAGGTTTTTCAACTTTAAATGAAATAGTTATTAATGTATTACATTCAATAACTATAACTCTATAACTAAGCTATTTCGCTTATTTCCTATATAGTTGGAACCATGAAACAAGGATGCTAGCTCGTGCATGGCCGCCATTGTTTGAAGAACGTGAATAGGTTACTAAATAAAACGTATAATTGTGAATGAAGAGTCTGATAAAATGAGACATCGCAAATGTTCAGTGCCCAACTGTAAAAATACACGGAAGACGAACCCGGATATCATGTATGCCAGTTTTCCGTCAGACGAACACAGGTAAGTTCAATTTTTATCATAATCAGAACACGTGTTCGTCTAATACAAAAATCACAGATATAACTTAAAACACAATATTTTAGCCCCTCTTTTTTTCTAGAGTATGTAAGAATCCATCAGTACATTAAAATTTGCATTTTTTTTACCTTATATGACTACTTGTTTGCCTCTAGGCCATAGTTGGTATTACAATGGTTGATATAATTAATGTTTTGTAACAAATTGAATAGTTTGTCAAATTTATTTTAAAGTAAGCAATATAATTGGCTTAACTGTAACAAAGCTAACTTTGATATCAACATTAGTATTTTGTTAAGGGTTGCCTCAAATGTTTCTTGTAAGATAAGGAGTGTCCAAGTAAGTCACAGGAAATATGTCTGAAAGATGGGTGGCTCAGTTTTGTTGCAAATGTTTTTATTGTTGTTGAAACCGAAGCCGGATTCATACATATATACACATACAATTTGCATGGGAGAATGACTGCAATCATGTCGAAGCATAGCCCTAATATCTGGTGGAAATTTTATAATTATTACTGTTATGTTCAATCTGACAACATGAGCTTTCTGTGCTTTATCTCTGTGTATTGAGTCACTTACTGTATTGTTATTGTTATTCGTGCTTTTATAGGCTAGTTTTTATGTTAGGGTGATTATATTATAGCATATTATCAGGTGCTTACATTGGAATATGAATGTATGTAAAAACTTTTTTAAGCACTCTGAAATATTAGTTCATTTATTTTAAATCATATATTCTGGAGAAATGAATTACTTTTTTAATCGCTTTCTTCCACATTATTGCTTCTGGTCGATCAAGGGCTTCACCGTATGATAGAGGTTCACCAAAGCAACTGTTAGAAAAAAGGCAGTAATATTGAAATTTACTTGGCATCTTTAACAACTCTCGACATCGCAAAGAACGAACATGTTGGACATCAGAATGTTGCATTTCTTCACTGTCAGTACCAGTAGTTGTGCCTTCAGTACATGAATTACTTCCTGCTTCTTACTCAGCATCATTTTAGTGAAATTACAATTCAGTTTGGTTTTTGAATTCGATATGTTCATCTTGTTCTTGGTTGTCACCATTCTCTTCTGCTGACTCAACAGGCATTCTATTTTTCCTCGTTAAATCTTCATTTCGAAAAATTTTATGATGAAATATTATATCACGGGCAACAATAACCTTCTTTTCTTCAGGGAAATATACCCTGTACCCTTTCATATTTTCACCATACCCCACAAATACCCCTTTGTTACTCTTCCTATCCCACTTTCTGCGAGTTTGCTTGGGCACGTGTACATAGGCGTCGCAACCAAACACTTGGAAGTAGTCTATCTTGCTGGGTTTGCCATGCCATAATTCAAATAGTGTTTTGTCTTTCATTGAGCTTGTACTTGTTCTATTTATTACATATACAGATGTTTTGACTGCTTCTGCCCAATATTCCTTTCCCAGGCTTGATGAAGATAACAGGGCCCTGGCTGCCTCTACGATGGTTCTCATTTCCCTCTCTACTTCGCCATCTTGTTCAGCGGCATACGGTATTGATTTTTGATGCTTGATTCCTTTGTTCATCAACAGTGCTGCAATCTCGTTGTTGACCACTTCTGTACCATTGTCACTACGGATGGTTTTCATTTTGAATCCTGTTAAATGTTCTGCTGCGGCCAAGAACTCTTTGAATTTAGACGCTGATTCATTCTTGCTCTTGAGAAAATATACTGTTCTGAAGTGTGAAAAATCATCCTTGAAAATTAGAAAATATTTTGCTCCGCCAGCAATGTTCCATTGCCTATTTTCACATTCCTGTTTACTGACCGAAAAGTCGACAACACACTACGTGGAAAGCCCGGTGAAATAAAGTACTCTCGCGGACAGTGTTATAATATAATCCCTGCTAGTTATAAGTTCACAGTGTCAATTGTTTCCCTGTTAATTATAAGCCATGGCCAGTACGTCCATAGGTGGAGCCCCGTTAGGCTGCCTGCTGTTAATGGGCAGTGGGAGCTCGGCGTAGCGTCTGGCAGTGATGAGTCCCTAAGTGATGACAATAACCTGTGTGTGTACTTTCCTAAGGGTGGTGTTAAGGAGACAAAATTTGTGGACATTTACCAGGCGGCAGTAATAAACACTATCGGCTGCGGACCGGGTGCATATCCCGAGTTAAAAGCGTGTGCAGCGGCCGCTCTTATTGAATACGGTTTGATAGGCACAGAAGGCAAGGCAGGAGAACCAACAAGTGATTGGAGAAAGGTAACAACTAAACCTGGCCTGACGTCCACTGATGCAGAGGCCATCAACAAATATCTAACATCAGCTGGGATCCGCAATGCTGCCACGATGATAGTCGCCACCAAAGTAACCTTCTGGCTTACCAATCACCACATGGGACAGGGTTCAATGCAGTCCTTCTCTTAAAAGGTTATAGGCCCAGACACAGCCTGGCAAGATTCTGGATTAGGTTGCCAAGTTAAATACGGGATCGTAAGTATAATTATTATTGTACGTTCCCGGTCGTAATTACTGTGATCGCGTTGTTTTACGAGCATTAAATGTGACAGTAAACTGAGCCACGGCGAGTGAGAAAATTGTGGTTACCCTAAAAGGTAAAAATAACTGTAATATTTGGAGTTTCCAAATTAGAATAATTTTAGCTGCAAAGGAATACTTTGACGTTGTAGAAACGGATTTGAAACCAAAAGACGAAAGTTCGCCATCGTTCACAAAGGACAGCAAAGAATGGATGTTGAAAGATGCCAAGGCACGTGAAATCAACATCACGGGAATGGATGAAAATACAATGAGGCTTATTCTGACATGTGTAACAGCCCATGAAATTTGGTGCAAACTGAAATCAATATTCGAGCAGAAGTCGCAAGTACGTTTGCATCTGCAGCAACAAAAAATGTTTAGCTATAGCTATGCCAAAAAGGGTATTGCAAATCACGTATCAGAATTACAGGAACTGGGACCATAAACTTCTAAATAATATATTCTGGAGAAATGCATTACTTACTAATAGACTTTAGGTCACACAAACTATATACTTTAACTTCCTTGTTTACACTTAAAAACTAAATAAGACACGATTACTCTGTCAATAATGCCAACATAACAATGTCGATGAGTTCTACCAAAACGAATGTTTGATTGCACATTTAACTATTTATATTTTCACTTTAATGTGTGTTGACAGTTGGGCTGTATGGAAATATGTTTGATCTGTCACAGGTGTCGTGCCTGGATATGCAATGTTGGGTGTAAAGAACATTTTGATGTTCCTATTGAGAAACTACGTCGTAACAGATATGTGTGTGGTGCCCATTTTTAAGATAATGAATTTGTAAACGGAAAGAAACAAAGGCTGAAACCTACAGCAGTACCTGCAGTATTTGATAACGTAAATTCATTAACAGAAGCCGATTTGGTTTCATTTGCATTACATGTTGCTTCTGCTACATCTGTAGCAAAACAAAAACATCACATGGAAGAACAACCATCAAATGATCCAGCATATTTGCAAGATTTTTTTTTTCAGTTAAATTGTTAAACTTCTTATTTGTTTAATTACTGACGGAGCCGACATTACTACAGTGTATAATTTTCAAAGAGTATGGTCCCTAATCATGGTATATTTGTTCAGTTAATAAGGGTTATCATGAGTTTCTCTAACAATCTAAATGAGTGTAATTGGTTATAGTCAACTTAGTGTTAGAATAAAACTTGTTCAGAACCCCTATTCAGGTCATAACACTTTTGGGTTAATGTTTTCTTATTTTGAATACACTAGCAGCAAAAATTTACAATTAATCACTTAAAATGATATGTTTGTGTATCATTTGCCATTCCAGTCTAATAAGGATAATAGTAAAGTGTGCAGTTTGTTTGAAATCAGTAGATAATCATTTTCATTTTCTCAATATATAATTATTTACAGTGAAACCTCGTATTTACGTTACCGTTATTTACGTTTTCCCGCGAATTGCACTTTTTTCTTCAGGTCCCGTTTGCCATTTAGCGCAATGTTACATTTTCCCGCATATCACATCATCAAAATTTTATTTTTCCCGCTGTTTACATTTTTCGCCCACGTTTTCGCCATCCGAAGACAATAAAAACACGAGATTTCAAAGTCATAGATGACAAAGAAAGGACATCTAAACTGGTTTGGAAATAGAACAAAGAAAAAACAGCACAACAGGTTGGTGATCACGTGCAAAGCCTCAGGAGAATGACCGTGATCGCGTGTAATGCTAGCGCTCACGGCACAATAAATTCAAGATGGCGGCAAGAAAACGCTGCTGCCGCTAGTGCTATCGATTGTCTCGGACGCTATCGATAGATATATTCACGTTGCCAACATTTATCTCTTCACGTACGTTCGTTTGTGTTTGTAAGCGCAAATAACGGTAACTTTAACCTTGAGCTGACCCTCAGCTCGTCCTCCTTAAATTGTACCTTTGATATGAACTTAAAATTTAGTTTCGTCTGTGTCTCCGCTCTGCTTGAATTTCGCGCCGTCTACTCGGGTAGTCATGAACGCTAATTCAGGGTGATGTTCCTTTCCCCCCTTTCCCCTCCTTAGCAACCCTCCCTTCTGACCCCTACCTGTTTGCCTTTTCCCCTCTTTTGGATTTTGCGCATGCGTAATAAGCTGAGCTGGATAAGTATTGTTTTTTTAACCTGAAGCCTCACTTCTTCTCTTCGACTGGTTCAGAATGGCCGTCCTTTTGATGGGTCATAATAACCTGCATCATGG